>APFE031643661.1:41734-68162 GCA_000404065.3 Pinus taeda | reverse complement strand
GACAGTCTAGCAGGGAAGAAATTCTTTTCTTTTCTGGATGGATTCAGTGGGTATAATCAGATAAGAATTGCACCGCAAGACCAAGACAAGACCACATTCACCAGCCCCTGGGGAACTTTTGCCTATAGAGTTCTTCCATTCGGGCTATGTAATGCACCAACAACTTTTCAAAGAGCTGTTATAGGAATTTTTTCTGATATGCTGAATGATTCTATGGAAATATTTATGGATGATTTTACCCCTTATGGTGTGTCCCTTGAAGAGGCACTGCAAAATCTTGAGAAAGTACTTAAGAGATGTATACAAGCTCACCTCTCCCTAAGTACTGAAAAATGCCATATGATGATGAGCGAAGGAATAGTGCTTGGACATTTTATTTCATCTCAAGGTATTTAGGTAGATCCATCTAAAATAGTGGTCATTCTGAATCTTTCTGTTCCTAAAACTCAAACTGATGTGAGAAGCTTTCTAGGGCATGCTGGATACTACAGAAGATTTATTAAAGATTTCTCTAAAATAGCTTCTCCATTATTTGTCCTGCTTATGAAAAATGCTAAATTTAAGTGGACTAATTCTTGTCAGAAAGCTTTTGAAGAACTCAAGCATCAGTTGTCTACTGCTCCTATTTTGAGGGGGCCTGATTGGAATCTCCCCTTTCACATATCTTCTGATGCTTCAAACATTGCAATTGGAGCGGTTTTGGGACAAGAGGAAAATCATCTTCCTTGTGCTATATACTTTATCAGTAAGAACATGACCACTGCCGAGCTTAACTATACAATTACCGAGAAAGAATTTCTTGCAATAGTCTATGCCATTAATAAATTCTGACACTATATTACTGGATATTCTACTTTTGTGCACACTGATCATTCAGCTATTAAATATTTAATGAACAAATCCGTCACAAATGCTAGAGTTACCAGATGGCTGTTACTATTGCAGGAATTTGACATCACAATTGTAGATCGACCTGGTAAAGAAAATGTTGTGGCTGATTTTCTTTCACGGTTAAAAACTGACAATGATATTCCAGTAGATGATTCTTTTCCTGATGAGTATTTGTTTGCAGTTTCTGCTCACTCCCCATGGTATGCAGATATTGCTAATTATTTGGTTGCAGGAAAATTACCATCACACCTTTCATACAGAGAAAAGAGAAGAATTGTTCAACAAAGTGCCAGGTATAGCTGGATAAGCGGGTGTCTTTTCTATATTGGGCTTGATCAGGAGATCCGAAGATGCATCAGAGAAGATGAAGTGTATGACATATTGAAAGCTTGTCATGATGGCCCTTGTGGAGGGCATTTCGCTAATAAGAGAACATCACACAAAATTCTGAGGATGGGTTACTATTGGCCCTCATTATTTAAAGATGCAAAGAAATATGTAAGGGCCTGTGACAGCTGCCAGAGAATGGGTCAACCCAATCATAGAGATCAAATGCCATTAAACCACTAGGTAGTTTCTGAACCATTTGAAAGATGGGCTTTGGATTTCATAGTACCCATTAACCCTCCATCCAATCAAAGAACTTATATATTAGTCTGTACAGACTATATGACTAAATGAGTGGAGGCCAAAGCACTTATTAGAGCCAATGAAGAGGCTGTCCTAGCTTTCTTATTTGAAGAGATTTTCACTAGATTTGGAACTCCTAGAGAGCTAGTTACTGGTGGAGGATCTCCATTTAATTCTCATGGTTTTAAATCTACCCTTCACAAATATCACATCCAACATAGAATGACTAC
The DNA here is from genome assembly GCA_000404065.3 of Pinus taeda. Lineage (NCBI taxonomy): Eukaryota > Viridiplantae > Streptophyta > Pinopsida > Pinales > Pinaceae > Pinus > Pinus taeda. Next base: position 66,411 of record APFE031643661.1, on the reverse strand, counting down.
ACCATACCACCCCCAGGCCAATGGGCAGGTGGAAAGCACAAACAAAGTTTTAGAAGCCATTCTAACTAAGACAGTGAAGGATAACCGGAAGGATTGGTCCCAAAGGCTCCCTAAGGCATTATGGGCTTACAGAACTACTTGGAGAAATACTACAGGTTTTTCTCCCTATGAATTGGTTTATGGTAAAAATTTTGTTTTTCCTGTGGAATTCGAGATTAAAACTCTAAGAACTGCTCTAGCTATTAATCTTGATTTGACTGATGTGCAGACAGCTAGGTTGCAGCAGCTTTTGGAGTTGGATGAAAAAAGATTAGATGCCATCCATCAAACAAACATGATACAGCAACAAAGGATGAAATGGCATGACAAAATCATCAAACACAAGCAGTTTCAAAAAGGTAATTGGGCCTTACTGTATGACTCTCGGTTTGAAAACTTTCAAGGTAAGCTTCGTACACGCTGGCTTGGACCATATGAAGTAGATGTTGTTTTCCCAAATGGAACGGTAAGACTTTTAACAATTGATGATGCTAAAACACCTCTGCTAGTCAATGGCCATAGGCTCCGTTTATATCAACGCCCTGCTTCTAAAGAAGATTTCAAGACTGCCTGCATGACTGATATTCATTATCTTTTTCTAGGGGAATCTTCTGCCCCTCACAGCATTTAACTCTCTGCACTATATTTCTAATAATAGATTAGATGTAGTACTAATAATCCCTGTCAAGGATTGGTATATTGCAATTGAATTTTGTAGATTCTGGAAAAGGCTCATTAAGGAGGACAGATTCATCATAAGAAGATCTGAAGTCTCAAACACAGAAGCTGTTCCCATCAATAGCCCTTCATTATGTCCATTATTCCATTATTCCCATTCCTACCATCCCTGAAATATTTTTCTTCAGTCAGTGTTTCCCATCCCCTACTGCTGAAATTACCCCCTATCAAACATTTTCCCCATTGGTTACGGACCTAAGTCATTTATACCATATCTCTGATTTTTCCCGTTGTTGAAACACCTGTTTCAGCAATGTATCGTTCATTTTCCCCGTTGCTGAAACACCTGTTTCAGCAACGTATCGTTCATTTTTTTCCCGTTTCTTAAACGCCAGTTTCAGCAACCAGTTATCATTAAAACATTATTTCTCTCCGTCGTTATATAAGCTTTTTGGTTCTCCATGATTATACTTCAGATCTTTTCTGTGAAAAATTATTCAGCAATGACCACATCCAATTACACTCCTATTCTAAACCCCAGAGAAATTAACAGATTCTTCCATGCACATTAAATCTATTTTGAAGCAATCGACACTTCGAATTATTAAAAGGTAAAAATGTAAGGTATGAGGTTTTAATGTAATTCAGTTAAAGTATATTAAAGAGAGGATTTCATTCATAATGACTAACAGATCTTCACACGCCCAATCATTATTACACCGTACGTAGGGGGGGGAATTCCAAAAATAACGATAACTCCGCATGAATCAAATATCCTTCCCTTGTCATATCCATTACCGTCATCGCTACCTTGCAGCCTCTGTTGCAGCAACTAGCGCGAGTTGGGGTCTGTATTTACTGTGTTCAGAGCCTCTGTGCGTAACTCAAAGCGATAGCCATGGGAGGGTCGGCCGTCAGACATGAGCCCGGCTCCGTAAGCCTTCTTCAATTGTTCCCCGAAGTGTATCAGATATTCCAACAAGCGGGATGGACAGTTTATTTTGAAAGATTGGGTGAATTTGACCAGGGACAAGTCTTAGAGTTTGCACAAAACCTTCAAGACGACTTTTCAATGGTCCAAGGGGCTCGCATTTCAGTAACAGAGGAGGACGTAGTTCAGGTATCAGGGTTGCCAGCTACAGGGATTCGCTGGTTCAGCAGAAAGAAGGTCATTCTTAACGCCCAGCAAGAATTTCTTCGTCCAGAGGAGCGAGTGGAACCTAGAGGCCGCGGGGTTAGTCTGCATTCAATTCCCCAACCATGGCCATCAGTGGCAGAGTTCATCAAGCACTATTTAACATGTGAAGGGCGCTACCAGGTAGTGTACAACCATGATTTTGTTTTGATGAATCATTTGAGAAATGCACAACTGATAAATATCCCCTATTATCTGCTTGGGTGTATTAAAAACATGTCTTATTATTGTAGACATTCTAAATTCCCTTTATTATCCCTCACCCACCACCGTTTATGCCAGCTGTTAATACAGAGGGGCCTTGCTCAGCAAAACCCCCCTCCGCATGCCCCACTTCCTGATCCCCAGCCATCCGAAATTCCCCAGCTGTCCGAAACTCCCCAGCAAGTTCAAACGTCCCTACAACCCGAGAGTTCTCACCACACTCCGGAAACTCCCCATGAAGGATAGCAAGACGATACCCCACATCCCCCAGTTGAACCAACGGCGAAATCTCCCCACTTAGCAGAGTCAACTGGCCCCACTATTTCTGTCCCTAGTGATGACTCTCTAACACCACCGTCCCCACCCATTCGCAAAAGGAAAAAAATCCCAGCTGGCTCAGTCTCCAGACCACGGACAAGGGCTAGATCTCAAGTCCTTACTTCATCCGAAAGTCCTTCCCCTAGAGAAAAACCTGGCCCTTCAAAGAAAAGGAAAAGCCGCGATTTCACCGCCTTCCTTCCAAAAAGAAAAAAGAGAACAACTGTTGAAATAGAATCCACCCTCGTTTCCCCTGACCCCGCCACTATTTTATTAAAACCCTTATCCCCATCCCAAATTCCCCAACCCGTCTCACCCGGAGGTACTACCACACAAGAACTAGTGCCCCGGGATAATACGACATTGTTTATGGCTCAAAAAGTGACTGTTCCACAAGAACCAGCCACTTACCCAGTGGCTGAAACACAAGAACCAGACACTGAGGTACAAAACTACACCAAGCATGACGATAGTGGGAGATCAGTAGTAGCTGAAACACAAGAACCAGCTACGCATGTGCATCAACAGACTACCCCAGCGGAGTCAGCCAGTGTGCAGGGTATACATACTATGACATCTCTGCTCGAGGAAAATGAATTCATCAAAGCTGAATTAGAAGTATACAAGAAGGAACTGACCATGGCTCGAGAGGCTTTTGAGAAAGAACTGAACCTCTATACCTTAGCACACGCAGCCTCAATGCAAAATAAGGAGCCATGCAAGGAATACATGTGCCAGGAGTGCGGCAACATTTACCAGGGTGCAGGCTACAAATTAATCGAAGTTCAATTATCCGAGGCATCCACATCAGCTGGAATAAAAGAGGAATGCCCCACTGCTCCACAAGAACCAGTAGGGCCCTCTATAAAGCAAGAAAAACATACTGAACCTCAGATATTGTGCCCTTCACAGGCTGATGCGGCCATTCAGACAGAATCACCACTACAATCAGTCAATGTAGCCATTCAGACAGAATCACTATTACAATCAGTCAATGTAGCCATTCAGACAGAAGCACCACCACAATTAGTTGATGTGGCCATTCAAACAATGTCCCAACCCATTACTGTTGATGCCAAGATACAGACTGTGCCATGGAACCAGTTGGAACAGATGAATAAATGGAAGAGGCAATATGCCGAAGAACAAGACACAATGTTATGCCAACACAAGTTACAATGGCAGAATCATGTATATGCCAATTGGGACAGATGGGACCAGATGAGGCAACAGCTTAAGGACTACAAAAAGGAAGCCAGGGAGTCTAAGGAAAAGATAACCCTGATGTTTTCATTACCCAGAAATTGATGGCTACACGCAAACCTTCTGTAAATTATTCTCTCTTTCTTGCTGAACGATTCATTTATTTTCAATTAAAAGCAATAAAAAACGGTAGACCATATGAGCTAATGACTACAGAAAACTTTGTTGAGACTTTTAACGAAGCCCCTAAGAGTGATCAGCATTTGCTGTGCGAACTCTACCTCCATAACGAGGCTATGCCCGAGAATAGGGAAGTCAATCTTATCCCAATTGCAGGAGATATACAAATAAGGGCATTTGTCTCATTTTTGTCTAACCAGCTCACTTGGCAATCCGCGTTCACTGCAAACAGTCACAATGAGGACAATAAACTCCTGTGGATCAGACCAGAGCCCTTGAGGCCAGCCCTGTTCATCGCCCAATATTATGAGTTACTACAGAAGCCAGGAATGCACAGGTACATGCAGCAATTACAGGCTTCAACACTTTCGAAGTGTCAACAGCACATTAGAGTAAAAGGTAATGCTGCAATGAACGCCAATGTTATGTTTTGGCAACAGTCATGTAAAGAAAGACAGGACTATCACCCTTTTAATCCTCACAATCTTCAAGCTGCATTATCCAGGGTTTCCAATTACATTCGTTGTATTCAACATTGTGGAGTAAACTGGATTGGATATCATTTCCATTTTCCAAGTCTACGGCTGCCTTCAGAACAGTATCAGTGTAATTTCCAGTTGACCAACAGAGATGAAGCCTTGGCATGGCAACACTTGCAGAATAACAGAGGATTCAGAGCTCCTACAGATTCCACCTTCTCCAGCTATTGCTTGAGTAATTTGCATGCTCAGTCCCAGTACTCAGACTCTGATTCAGACTAGGGGTTGCCTGAGGACATGCAACATTTTTAGCTGGGGGGGATGTTAGGACCCCACTATGTATCATTTTTGCTATATATTTTGATACCACTTTACCCTTATAACCATGAATCCCATTATCATTTTCATCCACTTTTCCCAAGGTATAAAAAAACCTCTTCTTTATTATATGATTAATCTGTTTTACATTTAATTCCACAATACTCTTATATTTTATCATTAATTGAAGTGTATCGTTGCTAATACAAATCCAAAGGTTGCAGATAAGTATATGCGGCCGTTGCTGAAACAGCTGACTCAGTTGCTGAAACAGCCGTCAAGCACGCAAATTCCGTTGGCCGTAATTTGTGATTCTGGAAGAGCTTTTTGAAGAATAGTAGCGGCAGTACGAAGACATGATTACCTAGATCATCCTGAAGATAGCATTCTTGTTATCTCTGTTGTAACATTATCTTTTTTATGAAGAACCGAATAGTCCTGTTTTGGGAAAAAGAACAGATTTGAGATAATATGGATTTTCTCTCATGTAAATTGTAAATGATGTCTCCTCTTTAAAAAGAGGAGACATCATCATTAGAAGGGGTCGGTCATTGTAAAAAGCTACAGGAGAATACTGTGTGAGAACTGGAGCTAGTCTCCATTTGTAATGTATCAGTGACTTTGACAGATGAATAAATTTCTCTTTTGATCGTTCCAATTTAATTCTTTCTCCCGGGGAATCTTATGAGAGGGAAAGGGCCCACCTTCCTCACAAGATTCGCCCATTGGTTCTTGTAGATTGTTTAATTATTTATATGTTTGCACTTCATTTTAATTCTGTTGTTAGACACTGGTTACACAGCTTGAGTAATACTCTGTTTCCTTAGCACTGCATATACTGAATGCTTTCACCCTTAGCAGTTGAGATATCCGTTTCTGTTTGATTGCATGAATGAATGATGTTGGGAGACAGGTGCTGAAGATTCCTGCATACAGGAATAGGGTTCTGCTCCCATTAATTGCTTTCTTTTGTCTGCAGTGTGATTAGAAACAAGAGAACAGGTGCTGAAGATTCCTGCTCACAGGAATAGGGTCTTGATCTCTTGAGTCCACAGTGTGATTAAGTGTCAGGCATCAGGTGCTGAAGTTCCTCACTAAGGAATAGGGTCCTGTTCCTACTGTGGTTGATTGATTTCTTCCCTTTCAGATTGATCTTCCTTTATTTGAATTGTAACTGCAATAGAGGGATTATCTCCGTTATAACTTAATTGACTTCAGCTTTGATTAAATAGGGTGTGAATCAGTAGATTGGTGAGATTAATAACTGTGTGTTCTTTCTTTTACTACAACATTGTTTCTGCCTTTGAAATTAAGCATATCCAGTGCGAGACTACCTTTGAAATAAAAAGACTTCCTCGGGTTGACAATTTATGTGGCGCTTGAATTGTGGAAACAATTAAAGCGACCAACACCTGATTGTTAGCTTGCTGATATAATTTGTTGGAATAATCATCTTGAAACATTAGCTTGTCATTGATGACTAAAGGACTTGGAAGTCCTTTACTTTGTAAGATGCCAAATTTCTCCATAAATTCATCTATGTCTTCCTGCATATTTTGACATTTGCGTTCCATTCCTTGCATTAGACTCCTTTTGGTCAATACTTTCTTTATTTCAAGGATGGTATCAGTCCTATCCTTAATGTTCAATTGTTCCAACTAATGCCTGATTCTATTGTTTAGAAAGTTTATTAATCTGATAGCTTCTTCAAGCTTCCTTCCTAGTTCTTCCTTGGTGTTTTCAATCTCTTGTAGAGCAACTTTCACTAAGTCAATTTGTTCAAAAATGATTTGAATTGATGACTAAATATCATTGATTGAATTAATGATATTGGTCCATAATATCTTTTTGATATCAATCAAAGGCTTTTCAAATGTAAGATCTTTTCCAGTGTTTTAATCTGTTGAGCCAAGCCTTTGTTTTTTCTCATTTCTTTGGCAAAATTGAATTTTGACACATCATATTTTTGCTCTAAAGTAACGAATTTCTCTTTTACTTTTTGCAGTTCAATGACTTGGAGCTTCATTTCCTCCATGGACTTGATCAACTCTTTTGTGCTTTGATTTGAGGCTCCTACCTATGATGTACCTATACATGTTACTTCTATGGTTGTAGCTATTGCCAAAGGGACATTTGGTGCTAAAGCAGTTGCCAATGTAGAAGGGACTGTTGTAGAAAACACTGGCACTACATTTTGAGGTTGTGTGGTCGACTCACTTTTCCTGCGTTGTAGTGTTTTCTCTAATTCTTGCTCTATCTCTTTTAGTTGCTCGTTTAGCTTAAGGACCAAATCCATAAGCTCTTCTTTATTTTTCTTCTCAATCACCTCAGCAGACTGAGGGTGAATGAGTGGTGGACATTTCAACTGCTTTCTCAATGCAGTTATATCTTCATTATTTTTCATTATTAAGCTTTCTGCAACCTTGATATCCTTTGGGTTATGGCCCAACTCAATAATCAAATCTCCCAATGATTTAATTATGTTGTCCTTTTCCTGCAAGGAGGCCTTTTCTAGTTGCAATTGGGTAGTAGTGTTGTTCAGTGAATTTTGCAACCTATGTGCCATCATTTCTTTGCTTTTCGATGTAGAATAGACTATCTCCCTTGTTTGCTTATGTTGTTCTATCTGATCTATGTGGATATCTTTAGCTAAGACCTCAAAATTAGTCTTGAGGTAGTCTGCAAATGACTTGGGCTATTGTACTATGGGCTTTAGAAAGCTCATCTGCATTTTGCCTTCTTTGATGTCATAAGCTGACATCAATCTGGTTTGATTTGTAGGGGCCATATTCAAGTATGAGTATAGGCTTGGGCCTTCAACTGCTCATTCTTAGCCTTTATCTCCTTGAATTTTCCTTTTATGTCTATGATCTCCTTAGATGAAGATCTGAAAGATGAAACTTCGGCACTCTGTTGTCTTTCAAGTTCTTTTCTTTGTGAAGTGGAAGGTGTCCCACCTGTTGGGAATGTATGTAGACTGTCTCCACCTTCTTTCCTCAAACTCCCTATTCTGTGCCTCTTAGCACCAAGCTGATCTGAAGGACCACTGGCAGGGGTAGCTACTTTCCTATCTCTTTTCAAGTTCTTTTCGTCATTTATCAGAGTATGCACAACAGGGGGATTTCCCATATTAACCTGAACTGGATGAGGCTGTGGTGGAGCTTGTTCTTCAGAGATTTCAGGCTGCTCTGACATCTCTATTCATTATGATGCTAGAGTACTTGTTCCCTGGTCTTGTTCTTGTGGTGGTTCTGCTGGGGGAGCACTAGTTTCCTGTGTGTGCCTTTGAGAAGTCTCTGTTGTAGAGGCACTAGGCTCTGGTGTTGGCCTTTGATTAGATTCAACTGGCACCTGTTCACAAGAGTCTAGGTCAAGTCTCTTTTCTAAGTCTTTCATCAAATTCTCTACGTCAACTTGATCACTATCCATTTCAATTAGAGTTCCTTCCCTCCATTCATCCATATTTGCATATTGTTCTATCTCAGGGATTTTGTGATGGATATATGGTGACAGCTTATGTTTCGTTCTCCTATCACAAATGAAACCTTGTGGATCATATTTCCAAACAAAGCTTTTCCTTAGTCTCATTTTTTCTAGGATTTCTTCTACTCTTTTCCCTGCTTCTTTATTGTTGCACACAAAAGGGCCTAAGTGGTCTTTTATCCGCAATTGGGTTTTCTTCTTTGCCTTGGTGAAGTGAATTTGATCATAGTTTAACATTGGCCTATAATATTCCAAAGCAAACAATCTCATAGGAACATACTTAGGCAGTTTGAATGGAGGGAGTTCACAACCATAGATCTGGATCTCAGTGTGATTATGGTATAAGCACTAGTCACATATCTTGTACTGCTTGGACAGTTGAAGGATTCTCTTGATTTTATCACTAACCCTAAGAGGAGGACTTCCTGTTAGCATAATGGTCACAGGGTGGACAAACTAGTTAATGAATTCATTGTATGAATAGGGACAAGTATGTGAATAGTGGAAGATGGAAGTCCAAAAAATGACTGATCTGGGATTATCCTTTGTATCAAGTTTATTTACAAAGAATGGGAACTTGTCAGGCTGATAGTAAAGGAAAAGGTGATATATGACTTTAGAATACTTGAATACCTTTTTATTTTCTAGCCTCATGAACTGGTCATGGATTTTCTCAGCCATGAAAGCATCATAGTTATATTTGACAGCAGGAGGTTGACCAGGGGTCAAAATGGACAATAAAACTAAATTCAATTCATCCACATATTCACTAGTATTGAAACCCATGACTGCAGCTATCATATTGACCATATTTTTGCCTATCTCTGTGAAGAAAGATGCCACATAGGGAGGAGGATCTTTGGGTTGATGTTGTTTATCCATAAAAATCTGGCAAAGGCAACTGAGTTCAGACTGGGACATTTTAGATGCTTTATCTAGTAATTCCCCAAGGGAAATGGGGGTGAGGTCTTGGCTGGGCTGAAACTGTAACATTTCATTGATTGAATAGGCAGTAATTGTGAAGAGAACAGTTTGATTGGGGGACATTATTGCTCTGAGGGTGGGATTATAATTGGCTTGACATTAATGGATAATGTCAGGGAAAATGCGCACAGAGGGGAGCATGTACCTTGGGAGATTTGATTCCCAAAGTCCTATGGTATCAGATCCATTCATGTAATTGTCTCAGCATTGACAAAATACTTTCAAGGAGCTTTCCTTAGTTTCAAGGTCTTTTATTTGAAAATCTTTATCTGCTAACGGCAGATAATCCAAGTCTCTATGAGGTGTAGTGATAGGAGGTATATTGAGGGCCACGGGGGTTTCCATTTCTGGTTCTTTTCTATTTAGATAGGAAAATGGGGTTTTCAAGTAGAGTTAGTGAAAACAGAGGATCCTGGGAGTCTTCAATTCTAAATTCTGCAACTGAATTGTAATGAATTTTGGGTTTTTCAAAGTAATCACAGAGGAAATCAAGTATTTACAAGGTTTTTGGAAGGAAACTGGTAAATGTCTATTTTTAAGTGATGGGCAATGGAGTGCACGTTCACTTGGTGCAAATGGTGGACTGGAGCGGCGCCGAACTGCAAGTTTCAAGGTGGCTAACAGTTGGAGTACGAGCTAGTCGACTTCTACGTTCAGGTTGCATGAATGAGTTTTCAGAATAAGGATAAAAAACTATTTTAACTTTGTTTTAATGCAAAGTCAAAGCTTTTGGTGAGTTCGTGATATGGACGGGTGGCATCAGCAGGGAGGTGACTTGACATTTTGTCTTTAGCGAGAGGCGATAAGCGGGTTTTATCACAAAGCTAATGGAGGGTAAGTGGTATTTGGGTGAGACCACACGATTCCATACGCTGCTTGACACGTAGCATAGGTATTATTCATGAAATTGCTCACCATCGCACACTAAAAGTCGACGACAGAGGCCCATGCGATATGCGCGATGACCGTCGGATCTGCAAGATCTGATCAGACGGTCGTCGGGGAGCTGAAGTGACTGGCAGATACGGAGGGCGGACCTGACATAAATTAAAGAGATTAATCATATCGAGGGTGACTCGATTGGTTATTGAGTTATTAATTAGTCTGAATGACGTAATTAATCCTCATTAAATGGTGGCAGGGTTGGGTTCTTAATTAACTACGGATTAGTTAATTGATCATGTTTATTTATTTGTTTTATGGTTATACTTTAACCGAGGGGTGGGATATATAATGATTTGGGGTTCTGTATAATAATATAGTACGAGCGTGGGTAATTTTGTTTTATAGGGGAATTATATAATAAATATTAGTGGTTCATATGGAAAAAGTGAATGGTAAAGCGCTAAGTCCAATGTTTTCCAAAAGTGTTTCATTGTATAACATATTACTTAGGCTAAAGTGTACAAAATGGTTTTTATGTAGATTTGTTTCAATTTCCCTAAATAAGTAAAATAGGATTTTACTTGGGAAAATTTTTATCAAAGGAATGAGTACTTTTATGGGGGGTAATGTTTATGAAGGGGACTTAAGTACTTTAGGCATTTCCAATTATTGGGCCAAGGGTTCGGTCCCTCCAAAAGTCAGAGAAATGCTTTGAGCCCCTCTAACTTTGGTAATTACCTTTAGTACTTAGGAAATTAGTGAAGATTTTAGGGGAATGAGTAGGGAAGTTAATTAAATTGACTTTGAATGTTGAAGTGCTTTTCCATGTGATACATTCCTTTGCCTAGTGATGAAAGTAAAAGATTTAACATTTAAACTTATCATTCACCACATATTTATTCTACAACCATCATCTACTTACCCTACCTATTTTGTCCTAGCATTTTCACTTTTTTATTAGGGTGCACTTAGACTGGCACACCCTTATCAAACTTCCTTTTCTTTTACATAGTGATATCTATCTAAATCTACACTTATTACATCCAAGGGCTCAGATTAAACTATTGTGCTCCTTTTATTCACTCTACCTATCTACTTATCTACCAAGATTAAACTATTTGGTCAGATTTTTATTCTCTATTTCTACAACATGAAATTGAAAATATGAACTAGTCAAGCTTAAATTGTTTGACTACTCATGAATTGTGGCATAGGTGACAAGCTGCACACAATTTTTATTATACAAAAGTAAAAAGGTAGTGGCATGTAGACTTGCACACTTTCCTGGTCTTTTATTTTGTTGGGGTTCATTTTCTTTCAATTTTTGACCTCTTTTTTATTCTTTTCACCCTTTTATTCTTTTTTTAGGGTATACCCTCTTTACATTTTTTTATTTTTTTATTTTTTTACAAATGTGGAAAACCTTTGCAACAAGTAAAGGTATGAACATATTTCAAAGTTAAACCAAGTCAATCATGATATATGACACCAATTGGTATAGGGGAATAACATATGCCATTATTTCGTCTAATAGAGAATCATCAAAAACCCAAAAACATATCTCCATTTAAGCTATTAATGCTACACAAAAGTATCTTTATTAGCCCTCAATAAACTTGCATCATTCCTTCTTCATTAGCCCTCAGGAAATTTGCATCTTCTTCAGAATTTTAACTTTAGGAAACTCACATATTTTTCAAAATTCTAATCTCGAAACCTTGCATCCCTTTTAGAAATTCTAATCTTAGGAAACTTTCATCCTCTTCAGGTCTTTAGCCTTGGGAAACTCGCATTTTTCTGCCATAGAAAACCCATTTTTCTACCATAAAGGTTATCACAGAAGATCCACGAACTTCACTTACTGAAATGAAGGAGAACATGTGCCCATATATAGTGGTTTCTTTATATGAAGGGTCACATCCTTTGGGCAGGCCCACTTCTCCATTTGGAGAGTTGGCTTGGCCTTATGGAAGACTATTTGACTCTTTTTTACTTATAAAAACAAACTTTCCTTTGCTTACAAAGAGTCCAAATGGACTAACTCAACTTTAATTATATGACTCAACAAACATAGAATCATGAAGAACATGCTTGACTAAAGAAATAATAATAATATAAAATTATTTTTCTTCTTTTTTCTTTTGATAAAACTACAAAGATAATTATGAAGATTGAACCTAGTTACTTTTCAAACATGATGTGCCCCTTGTTGGCTCGCCCAAATACCATATTTTTACCAACCTTTCACTTCACCTTCACTTCACTTTTAAACCATATTTCTCTTTCCCATACCCTTACATTAAACTATTTTCATGATTACAATCAGTTTAGAACTATTATTTTCCAATGCATATGTTTTAGTGTTTTTGAGTGAATTTATGATTAAATTTTGGAAAAATAACATGTTTTCAATTATATATGGAAGTGGTATATGTTTCATGATGTTTGTAGGTGTATTTGAAGACTTCAACAAAGTCATATTTGACCACCAATCCTCAAATTCGAATTTCTTCTTTAACCCCTTGAAGATATGATGAAGATTTGGGAGATTCCTTCAAGCATACTTTATGGAGAAGAATCATGGAAATTTTGATAAGATTTGTTATCAAAGATATCAGATATTTGTGAGAGGATTTTTAGAGATGTTACTTGCTAAGTGTTAGCACATGGTTGTAACCACATGAGACATTTGTGGATTTAGGAGAGATTTCTGGATCTCAACTCTTTGTTAGTTATCTCAATTTTATGTATAAATAGGATTTCCTCTTCCATTCCAAGAGGAGGACTCTTGGAGCATGTATCCAACTTATGATGGAACAGAATAAATCTTCATTTTACATAAATTTCCTTTCTATAGTTACTTAGATGTGTTATGATTTATGTATGATTTGTGGATGATTTTGGTTTAAAATCTAATTTGTTGACAAAAAGGACAACCAAGGATTTAAGTTAAATTCTCTTTCTATAAAATTATGAATCACAACTAAAAAATCATCCTTTTGCATTTCTTGAACTGTTTCTTGAATTCCAGTTTATGATTTGGTGCAATGCTAATGTTGTTGGAGTAGAACTGTGAGGAAGGACAACCAGGACCTCCTAAGTTAAGAGCCTCTTCTCTTGCTTTCTACACATCACACGCTGTTGCTCTCTAGTTTCTCTTCTTGAGGATAGTACTGTGGGGAAGGACAACCAAGACCTCCTAAGTTAGGAGCCTCTTCCTTCACTTACTGCATCTTGAATTAGAGACTTTTCTTATTTATGCATGTAGATCAAGTTTTTATGGATTTACGGAATAGTTTGTTACTTTGATCTTAGGAGAATTGAGATCACTCCAAATGTATCAATGAAGAATTTTATTTCATTATGACCAAGTTTTCTTAGCTTAGAGACAATTTCCTACTCTTGCATATATTTTGTTGGCATCATCACAAGCTTACGAGTATCCTTGGTTGATAAATTAATGAAAGCAATTGAATTGCCCAACAGCCCTCAATGTTGCCAGTACTTTATTTTTTGTGGAAATCACCAAATCACGCCAAAAATAGAATTTTTCAATTTTATTTTATAAAACTAAAACTCCCACACATAGTTAAACTTAGAAATGAAATTGCTCCACACTAAAAAAAGAACTCAAAAATGATTCTATCCTACAACAAGTTTCAGGGAGTACATAAATTTAAGAATGCTTATGGAAAACATTTATTTGAATCCATTTGTAATTTAACAAAAAAATGATATCATGTTCCTTGCTTGCTTCACATAATGGCACAAACTTATTCAAATGCATAATGATTCTTTTGTAATTAGATGCATTGAACAACATATCAAGGTTAATATAAAGAAACATGAATCATGAATAAAATATTGGCAAGCATATGTTGTAGATTTAGCATTGCCATGTGTAAAAATGAAACATAGAAGGTGTTATTTTTGTATATGATTAGATGTCTTATATTTGGAATGTGGATATATTCTTATTGCCTATTAAGGTAGCTACTCTATTAATTAGATTCCATTAAAACAAAAAAACAAAAAAACAAAAACAAAAAAAAAAAATATTGGGAGGAAAACCACGGGGGCTTCATTGGGGAAGCAATACCATACCAAGTGCATTCATATTTGGGGATATATATTAAGGGGAAAATGGCATAATATATTGGGGAATATATATGGGGTAAAGTTATTTTATATTGACAAGTATAAAAAATGGAGCTCAAAGTTAATGAAAAAATATAAAAGGGTATCAAAAATGTTAATGAAAAAATGGATACCTATAATATGTAGTGAAAGTAGGGGATTTTATATTGGGAAGGTGTGTTGGGTTTGTATTAGTATGGGGTTAAATAATGTGATTTTTAGAGGTATTTTCCAATATGTAGTCAAATTAGGGGTATTGTTTAGTATTCCATGAACGTGTGTGATATGTCAAAGGTTCATTGAGTGAAGCCCTTGTGAGGAAAACAAAGCATTGGCACTAGGTTTTCATTTGTTGGCTTTGAAGATTTGGGCTCGGTCACACCACGCATGCCCTCTACAGGTCTCTAGGATGACTATGGAATTGAGGCATCGGTCCTCTATTGGGATTTCCTTATCGATGGCATTAATGGCATGCTCATTCTTGAAAAGGTACATTCAAGAGTATGGCTCTTGATTCTCATGGAATGCGCTGAAGATGATTTTTGTGGCACTAAGGTGGATTTCTTTTATAGAGATTTCAAGCCACTCAATTCTAGAGATAAAATACACTTCATTTGTGAAGTGAATTGTGATGACAATGCAACATTCTTGTCACTCTGGTCATGTCTGGTTGACCTCACTAGAAAATTTTGGGTATTCTACTTCCCCTTCTCACACCATCGTTATATTGTATACATTCCAGAATCTTATGTGGGGCGTTTCTTTGAGGGATACGAAGCTTGTTTTAGTGAACTGTTGGGTAATATGTTGTGCTTCGTTATATGTCTTGTGGTCTATGTGTTGTGCATATTTGATTGGATTAACTTCTTTGTCCAATAACACATTTCTCGATGTATATTGTGTCACCCCTGTTTGCAGGACTGAGGATTCCCATCCACCTCTAAGTGAAGATATTTCACTCATGTATACTGTCTAGATAGAGGATTCTAGTTTCAAATTTTTTATTAGAAATATTAGTGGGAAGTCCCAAACTTTATGTATCAGATCCACTAATATTGTGGCCTCTCTTAACAAGTCCATAGAATTGAATAAGTGGATTCCCAAAACATTTTGATGCTTACAATATACTGGGAAAATTTTACAAAATTTTTCATAGTTAAAAGACTATAATATCACAAAAAAACTCGATAATCATTTTGAACTCTAGAGTACTAGGGGTGCTCCTAGTGCCAAAACATCAAATGGGCCCTCAACCTCCTTTAAATATGTAGTAAATCAGACACTTCCAAGCAAGCAGCATCGGGGATGTATTTGAACAATATAGATTGGAATCATAACATTCTAGGCCCACACATTATGGACCAAATGGAACAAGCCCCATCCATGGAGGTCAATATCCCACAGGTATCCTCCTTACTCACAACACAGGAATCTAAAGCTATCATTTGCATATTTAATGGCTTCTGGCCAAAGCATGAAGCATTACATTAGTGGGTGTTTTCTTCATGGACACCTAATTGTGATATTTACGTTTTCTCTAAAGGATTTTTTGTAGTACAATTTGATACACAAAAATAAATAGATCTTATATTAAATGAAGGACCTTAGTTCTAGGGGAGAGATGGAATTTCAATTACTTTGTGGTTCCTAGGTTTGATGCTACATCCATGGTTATTACTACTATGCAAGTTTGGGTTAGACTCCCAAATATTCCCCTACCTTTATACCACCATCAAGTCCTTGAATACATTGGTAACAAATAGGGAAAATTCAAAAAAATAGACATGGAAAGAACGAAAAAAGGAATTTTCACTTTTTCTAGGATTTCTATGGAGATATATCTTAGCAAAGGATTACCATATCACATCACTTTGGAGCACAAAAATTTTCAGTGGACACAAACTTTAGATTATGAGAACATGGCCTTTAGATGGTGTGTGTGCTTCCGCATAGGTCATATACAAAACACATGTCCTATGGTGAATAAGATCCCAAAAAGGAAAAAGATGCAGCTAAACAGGCCAAAAGGATGGCAGTTTAGTGATGCTCCATTTTCGAAAGACAAGGAGGAGGAAAATAAAGAGACTCAACGAATGCAAATTGAAGATAAAATGGAGGGGGGGATGTAGTTCATGTTGGTTTGGCCTCCTCACCAATGATCACTCCAAATGTATAAGAACATCATCCCTTGATAGTTCTAGGTGGAACCAAACAAGCACATTCAACAGAGGGTTCATATTCTAATAAAAATCCCCCCTCATTTGGAGGAGGTCAAGAGCTAACTTTGGTTCTAGTTGATCTAGATTCCATTGGGTGGCAACAGGTGTAACGAAGGAAGGGTAAAAAAGAAAAATGTAGTACTATTTTTCATCCATAATTTCCTTATTTTATTTTCTATTTTTCTTCTTGTGGTAGAGCACGGTTGTACATGAACTTAATTGCTCCCGATATGCTCATATATTCTCACAAATGAAATGACATGCTTCTATGTGTCCCTTATAGCATACACATTATTTGTGTTTACAAAATGTAATTTTTATTTCTTTAAATAGAAGTTACATATTTTTTCTTGTTGAACTAAGGCTTCTATGATCCATATCAAGTTTATGAAAAGTTTTTCGGCTTAAATCACATGATAATACCTTTATCGACGCGTTTCGAACCAACGAGTGTGGTTCATTGTCAAGATAAGTTGAAGAATCAGATCATGGCTGCATATTAAATAGGGAGAGTGGGTCATCCAACGGCTAGGTTTGACTGCAAAATGGCTATACTGAGAAACGGCTATATTAGATCAAACTAGATAAACAGTTAAGATTGACCAAGAACGGCTATATTTGACTATTCAAGATGTTTAATCATATAATATTATTATGCTAAAACAAATATCATTTTAATACCTATCATATGCTATTTAAGTGAAATGTTAACAAAATTTGAGTTACTATTAGGGAATATTTATAATCAAATTGTTTGAAATGTTGACATATAATACTATATCTAGGGAAAATAATTGTTAGTAATTGTAAGGATTTAATAATAACTAATAATAATTAATATTGTATTATTATTATAATAATGTTATAGTATTAATCTTATTATTAATGTCTTGTGTAACTAATTAATATAAATTTGATAGTAAGGCTATTTAAGTGGAATAAGTATTAATAGATCTAGGGATATTAGTAAATGTAAGGATTTAACATTAACTAAAATAATATTAATTAATGTTATATTATATATACTAGATTATTTAGATTAGTCATGATATCTATACTAATATTTAACATATATTAAAAGTAATTATAGTGATAGTATTATTTTATTATTAATTGTTAGGGCATAATGGTTAGGGTATCAATTTATTAGTAATCTAATAGGAACTTATATTAATAGTTCTAGGGAAATTAGTAATTGTAAGGATTTATTGTATTATTATTATTAATATAATAGTGTTATCATAATAGTATTTAATTAAAGGATGGGTAACTAGTTAATATAAATTTATTAGTAAAGCCGTCTACTTGGAATATAAATTAGCTATTTAAATATCTTATACTATATAATATAACCCACTAAGAAAGGTATGAAAAGGATCATCTCTTAAAAATAATAAGTCAAGGAAGATTTCCAAAGAGGATCAAAGAACAATGGCTAAAGAAAGCAGGTTAAAGGATAACAAGGGGAAATTTCTTAAAAAATCTAGAACAAGCTATTAAAAGAGGGAGGGGAGGAAGGGGAGGAAAAAACTAGGAAGCGAGGGCCGGGACCTAGCAACTACTGATCTTCCAACCATCATCTCTATTGAGATTGCTTGGCCTTCTTTCAATCTCAAGGGCTTCCCTAAATTTTCGGTGATGGAATTGTGAAACTCTAGCAATAACATTGGCCTTCTCAATACACACATGATGTTTGGTCTTCTCCACATGCTCTACTAGTGCATAAGATTTGGTTCTCCTATGTTTAAGGTCATATGCGTGCTCACTAATTTTTTAATCAATGGAGCGTCTAGTCTCACCAATATGGGGGGTCCCACAGGAACAAGAAATAATATAGACACCCTTCATTTCCTTAGGGTCGATAAAATCCTTCACTGATCAAAGGGACTTACGAATGGTGTTAAGGGGTCTAACGGTCGAGGGAACATTATGTTTCTTAAGAATCCTCGCAAGCTTATCAATGGTCCCTTGAACAAAAGGTAGATGGACCCTTGTGTTATAGACATATTTGGGCACTGCAACCCCAATCACATATGTCCATAAACCAAGGGCTTCTAAGCCCCTAAAAGTGTTGTTTCATACCCTAAAGGAACAAGGTCAGCTGATTACATCATCTCCCAAAAGTTCTCCATGAAAAACTACTCAGAACTGGTCAAAACTGGACCATACAGAGTGCTCAGTGCTAAGGGTGCGATGCATCTCACCTGCCACATGCAAAAAGTGTGATGCATACTGAAAATCCCTTCTATAGGGTGCGATGAGAGTAGAAAAATGGCAGGGGTAGTTGGCTAGGTGGAAACCCAAAGAATCCTCTAGAAACTGCCCATTTGACACTTGCCTCTCTAAATTCGCCCAGGAATGAGTAAGAGATCATGAAATCTCCAAGTGGAACCAAGAACTATCAGAGAAATGACACTAATCAAAATCCCAGAAGCTGACTCACCCACCTGCAAATATCTATATATGGATCCCTCATCCTAGAGATCGAAAGGTTGGAATTTTGTATTTTGTAAGTGTTGTTAGTTTCTCTGTGCAACATTGTATTGTTGGGTGATCTAGGTTTTCATGAGGTGAAGAGGGCTTTCATGTTTGGAGGATGGCATTGGGTCAAACGAATGGGTTGTAATCCTCTCTTCTACTACTTCTATCAATAAATCTATTCGAATTTTCCTCCATATTCTTGTATATTTCTGAATCTTGTATTGATATATGCATTTATATGGTTAATATACATTTGATCCTATATTGTTTATGGTTATATATCTCTATTCTTTGATGGTATTATGTTGCTTTGACTCTATCGGTGTTCTTTGAAGTGGGACAAGTAAGGAAGGAGTGACGAAGCTCTGTCAAAGGAGGGAGGAAACAAGCAAGGAGAAAAGCGAAAGGCTGAGGTTGGTACTCTCTGCTTCTCTCTCATCTATCTCTCATAAAGGAAAACACAAATAACTTTAGTTTGTTTGTTTCTAAGATAGCTACCCGTCTTAGTGGGACTAGCATCTCTGAATGGACACTAGTTTTCCCGATAACAAAATGGCGACTCCGCTGGGGAGTGAATAGCTTGTTTGCTTGTTTCTATTTGTTTTCTTTATAAACTACAGACGGAGCCTAAAGTTAAGCTAGCTAGCCTTCGAACTGCATTTGCTATGCAAGTGCAAAGTAGATCAATGCTGCTTCAATCAATCTCTGGGTTTGTTTATAAATTGAACAACTGACTTGCAAACATCCTAAGTGCCATGGTGGTAGCTCAAGTAACCTCATTAGATCAGCCCCTATACTTTGTGTTTACTGCCTATCATTAGCTCAGCCTAAACCCCTGAACTTAACTGCAAACTGTGAGTGAAAACCAAGATAAGTCTCAACCCTGGACCATCGCACTGCCTCTCATTGATAGTCTGGATGCATCGCACCTCCCGTTTGCTGTAGGTGAGATGCATCCTTGCTTCCCTGTGTTACAGGTGCGATGATTAGGTAAGACTATTTCTGCTTCCAGATTTTGGTTTTCTCTTCATTGTTTTCAACTTTATTCAGTAGTTTTGTTGTTTGTGATTAGTATATCACTGATGAAACTCCCTTCCTTTGCATTATTCAGCCTCCATGGTTAGAAGAATTGTGAATGTTTTTATGTATTTTTCGTCATTTACAGTTCTCCTTTGCAAATAGTAGCTTAATCGAATTGTCGTCTTTTGATTTGAAAGTGTCGCAAGTGTCGTTTTCAGTCAAAGAAAAATCCTTTCCCTTTTTGATAGTCAATTACACTTTTGCAATTGTATTTGATTTGAATTAATAGTATTTCTAGTGTCGAAAGCAATTTTAAATTCGAAATCGGAAAGTGTCGTCTTAGTATTCCTTTCGTTTTTCAAAAAGAAAATTATTAGTGCTGTCGCTTTGAAAGAAAAATAGTTCAGATCTGTACTTAGCATTCTTTTTGTCATTCACACATTAAGAAAGCGGAAAATAAATACATGCATGTGCATTTGCATTTAGACTGCTTGTGGGAATTGATTTAGGACAGTGCATCTAGTGTCTGCTCTCTGCTCTATGTTGAACGATTTTTATTTCTCCTTCCCTAGTAGATAGGATTTTCATTGCAAAAGGAAGAGTAAACGACTGTTTATCATCTTAGATTTCATATTTAGGAATTACATATCTACATCATGCGGTGAACCTTAAAGGCAAACTTCTTAAGAAATATCCACTGTAAAATAAATTTCAATGAACATAAAAATGCTTTGGAACCTAATGTACAACATCTAGAAGTCTAGGCTAGAGACGTATTTTGGCGTCGTAAAGCCTGGTAACTATCGCTTTCATCGTAGGTTGGGTGATTCCTCCTCTTTGAGACAACAAGTGCCAGTATGGACTTGTGCTCCCATGTACCTTCGAGTATATATTGGGAAACCACAATAGGCTATATCCTTTATCCTTAGGAAGTCGTGTCTGCCGCCCTATCGATCACAATGCACTGAACACATCATTCGGGAAGATTGACTGCCATACCATAGAAAATATTCTGCAGTTTTGCGATTGGTTTGGTAATCCATCTATCTAGATTTCTAGAGTAGTCACTTTCATTCCTTTTTAGACTCCTTAAAAGAAAAGGTCCATCTGAGCACTTATCACTTCAGGCTCATTAAAAATCGAAGGCGACTAGAGTCATCTCTATCTTTTTCTTAACTCTTAAAAATTGAAAAAGCAAGTTGTCAAAGCATCATAAAATTTATTTTAATCGGAATAATGTCATTGTTCCCTCGTTGGTCTTAGGTTGAGAAAATGGAGTCCACCAATCAAGGATTTCCCCTTAGGGGAAATCCTAGTCCCTTCTCCTCTTGGGGAGATGTTGGTGTGCCTCATATGGCCACATTGTCCCTTCCAGGACTGACAATTGGCCTACCAGTATGGCTTTTCTCGACCTCTGTCGTTCAAAACACCGTGATTCCCAAGCAATCAAATCAGCAACCAGATGATACTAGAGTTACCCCCCAACCTTCTGCTTCATTTGCTTCTCCCTCTCTTTCTTCCTCTTCGCTTGGTGAAGCTAGTGAAACTAAAAACCAAGTAACTAAGAAGAAGAAGAAAGGGAAGGAGAAGAAGAAGAAGAAGCCAACGGCGAAAGGGGGCAACCATGCATCGTCTGGCGAAAATCCACACACTACACCATCCAAACCCAAATCTCCATGTGTCATTTGCAAAGGACACCATTATCATCGAGATTTTCCTTGCATCCCCTAGATCTTAAGGGACTGGTCTCCCCGCTTGCACAATCTGGTGTCGTCAACCTCTGACGATCATGTTGAGAGTACACCGTCAACTAGTGAAAACGAAGTCAATGGACAGAAAAGAATATCTAAATTTCCTTGTAGACTGTGTGAAGGCAATCATGCCCTCCACTGTTGTCCCTTCCTGGATGAAGCTAAAAGAGTCTTGGACAATCATCCTGCTTCACTGCGGCGGCTTCCTCCTGGATACAAGAAACTCTTGTCAAGTCCATCGCTAGTTGAAAATTTGGCTGACACACCTCTGTTGTCGATCGAAACACCTATCATTGAAGATAAACCCTCTGATTCCACACTGGACCAAAGTCAATAGGTCGAGATGGCAGTCGACCCAATCTTGTCTTTAGAAGGTCCACCTTCAGATGATATAGTCACCAAAGAGAATGAGGACGACATCGTTCAAATTCTTTTTGTTAACACAGAATCTGATGAACATGGGGGCAATCTACCCATTCCTTTACCACAGGAAGGAAGTTCGTCAGATATTTACTCGGCCATTTATTTGGTCCCTCCTCCAAGCAACCTAGTCATTTCCTTCGATTGGAATCTACTAGGTAGACCCCGCCTACCATCTAACGTACCATTTTGAATCATAGTACAAGCTTATAGAATGATCATGGTTGGTACTATCATAGGTGAAGGGGCTTCTGTGAGTATCCTTTCCTTAACTACTTGGAAAGCGCTTGGTTTTCCATCGCTTCTGCCTGAGATTCGAAATCTGACAGGCTTCAACAAAGGAACCAGTCGACCGTTAGGGATCCTTCCAAATTTGCCTATAACTTTGAGAGGAAAACCATTCATCTAAACGTGATGGTAGTCCAAGGACCTTTAGACTACAATCTACTCCTTGGGCGAGACTACATTTATAACATGGGAGCCATTGTCTCCTCACTCTTTCGAGTGATGTGTTTTCCGCATAAAGGCAGAGTGGTCCAGCTCATTGACCAGCTTTCATTCCCCAGTTCACACATAGCTACTAATCAAGTGCCATCCCTAACTGGTCTTTTTGCACAAGGAATGTCTCATCAATCTCCAGTCAATCGACCTGATGAGCGCGAGTGATTCGGTGAATGTGACTAAACCCAGGGCCTATGCACCCTGGTCTGCTTAGGCAGGAAAACTTTAGGTATAGGGTAAGTTTCCACGAAGGATATATAACTAGTCTAACACACTCGTCCGTTTAGGAAAATGGGATTAGACTGGAATAAGATTCCCTCGTCAAAGTTATGTGAGTGGTTGTATCACAACAATCACCTTTGTCCATTTCGATGGACATTGCCAAGGAAGTGTTTTGTCTGCGACGTGGAGGGAACAATCTTGCAAATGTGAGAACTTTCATATGGTAACCTGGAAACTCTACTTTTCTTTATACCTAGGGGCATGCAAACCTTTTGTACACAAGTGAAAAGCAATCAGCGTAACTCTAACCCCGTAGTTTTTACTAACTTCAACTGCTTAAGTTAGGTGATTGGTCTGATCAACCACTCACCTTTGTCGGGACCAACAGAAATGGCAAAGTAAAGAAGATGTTTCTCACCAAGAAGCTATCCTACCTAACCTTAGTAGTTCTTTAACCCCTAGGATAGTAGTTGGTCATTCCTAGCTTGCATACAAAAGGCTTCGGAGCAAAGTTGCAAATGGGGCAAGTTCCCTAAAAAATGAACCTACTGATGAGACATCCTTATTATACGACTAGCACGAGCAGTTTTACGCGAAGTTCAAGCTTGTTAAAAAATAAAACTAGCAATGAGCATATGTTCCACCAAAGTTTAAGCTCATTAAAAAATGAACCCACCTTCATTAAATAACCATTGCGATCGCATAATTATCAGCTTTTGAACCTTGGTCATGTTCTTACCATCACCTCCACTCTTTTTTAGCCAATCATACGCCTCCATTTGATTGTTTACCCCTTTTGAGGAACAGCTGTGATGAGTGACTCTATTAGCCATCTTCTGTGATTGAAAAAGTTCCAAACCTTACCTAGAACCAGCTGCTATCCGACAACGTCACTCGTTCCTCAAAAAACGAGTCTACTTTAAGCTCTTTTCATCTAACTCGTAAAATATGAAAATATTGCCGATCAATTGGCCTCTCCGGCTCATTAAAGTGATTGGAAGTGTTATCCCTCCTCTAGATTTTAATCTTTTTGGACCTGAGGGATCATTACACAAAAAGATCAAGCGCTTGTCTTATTCGGCTTGTTAAAACTATCGAAAAGTCATCCCTTTCGTATTATTTTATACTTTTTCGAACTTAAGGGATTATATTATGAAAAAGGAATACTGGAGTTTCCTTTCCATTTCTTTTCAAACTCTCTAAAATTGAAAAGGACCGAGTTATCTTTGTTGTTAAACTTGTTAAAACAATAGCGACAAACTTGACCATGCAGACAAGAGCGAGTTTCACTATCGCTAGGCTCATTAAAACATAGCAACAGGTTTTCCCGACTGGAAAATTATAGAACAAGCATATGTTATCCTCCTCAATATTGACAAAAATAAAGAGGTATTGGTCAGAAATGACTAGGAAAAATTGGGAAGAAGACTTGAAGAAACTTTATTGGTAGCAGGTCGCTCTTGAACATGACACTTTCACTCCATCACCATGATTGAGTCGAGTTGGGTTATTCCATTCACCAGTCATATCACCATTGGTCCTCTATACCATCCCTTTTGGGGTTAACGCTACCAATCCATTTCAGTGTCGTCGATATGTTCAAGAGAAGTCGCTCAGAGAATTCACAAACCCAGCTTATGTCACATCCGCTACAATACCTTCACACTTCATTCTTTCATGACCGCACCCTAAACCTTGTATCATCAGATTGTTTTCACCTCCACAAAATAATTTGCTATGTTTCGCGTTGTAGATGTGGGATTCATCAAGGCCCTCCTACGATGGGTCACTTCTTGTCAACATCATCTCATTATCCAAGAAGTCAACTTAAGAACAATCCTTTCAGTACTTTGAAGCTTGCATGCCTCAATGGCAAGTTTCTCACTTCCAGCGACAGGTTTACATCAATGGCCTTCAACCGAAAGATTTTGCGTGGTGTTCGACATCGACTCATGTATTC
>APFE031643661.1:25719-41714 GCA_000404065.3 Pinus taeda | reverse complement strand
AAGGAAGGAGTGGCGAAGCTCTGTCAAAGGAGGGAGGAAACAAGCAAGGAGCCAAGCGAAAGACTGAGGTTGGTACTCTCTGCTTCTCTCTCATCTATATCTCATAAAGGAAAACACAACTTTAGTTTGATTGTTTCTAAGATAGCTACCCGTCTTAGTGGGACTAGCAGCTCTGAATGGACACTAGCTTTCCTGATAACACCCTGGGACTCATTCTTTAGGTTCTTTTTTAACTACCGAATTTTTGGAAGCTTTGAGGAAAGCCTTCTGACCCAGGTATCTACTATAACCATTCTCAACAAAGACATTAAGGAGATGGGATTTATCTTTCTCGAAGCTCTTTTCATCAGAGATCCTTAGGGCACGAGTAGCGAGGGTGTTGAGAATGCCCAACTTTTGAGCCAGGAAATGATGGGAACTGGGGTGAAGATATCGCTCCGAATGTGTTTTCTTCCTAAACACTTGGTGGGAGAGGGAACCGTCAATATTCTTTAAAACAAGGATATCAAGGAAAGGGAGGCAACCATCGACTTCCTGTTCCATGGTGGACTTAATGGCAGAGGATTGACTGTTAAGATGATTGAAGAAGAGATCTAACTCCTCTTGGCCATGAGACCAAATGACATTAGTGTCATCTATAAATATTTTCCAAAGTTTAGGTAGGAGGTGGGCCGAGATCAGAGCCTTGGATTCAAAATCTTCCATAAAAATATTAGCAACGACAAGGGATAGGGGTGAGGATTGAATATATTTATCTCGTTCAATACCGAATAATTATGGGAATTTTCTTTTTGAACCACTGACACATATAAGGGATATAAATATTAGTATCAATTCAATGTTGTCTGCAAATAAAAGATATAGAAAGGAGAAAAGTATCTCTCTTCAATATATATATATATATATATATATATATATTAAGAGAGAGAGAGAGAGAGAGAGAGAGAGAGAGAAGAGAGAGAGAAGTAAGGAGCAACACCAACTAAAGCAAGAGAAGTGGGCAAATAAAAATAGAAAAATAAAAGCAATTATGAATTTCCCTAGAAACAAGGAACCACAATAAAGTATCTTTAGTGTGTGTGTGTGAGAGAGTTTAAAAAACAAATTTGTTTAATACCATACTTAAACAAGAAAAGTAAGAGAAAAACAAAAACAAGTAAGCATATTATGGAAATAAGTAATCACAAGAAATCATAATTTCAACATTTGTTCAGAAAAAAAGTTAAAAATAAATAAATAAATAAATTCTAGTGGCATTCCTATTTATGATTTCTCAAGTTATAGTTTCACTTTGTTTGGAAAAGATGTGGTGAAAAATAAACAATTGTATGTCCATAGATTTAATGTTCAGGCCAAGGAGGTAGAACTTGATGGATGAAAGTATCACAATTTAGAGAATTGATACATTTGAAAAACTTATGAAAGGACCTTGGGATGTGATGATATTCTAAAATTTCCATGCCCGTCAGAGATAAAGCATAAAAAGAGTATATGTGTGCTAAAGAAACTAAATGAGTTGGAATAAATTCTAGTAGAATTGAGATCACTTTTCTTACAAATGCAAGAACTGGGCTGAAAATAGAGGTAAGTAAATGAGGTTAACTAGAGGTATATTCAACATGCCTTGCCTTGTGACATAGAAGAAACTAACATAATTGTTGTGGCAATAAAAAAGATACTTTGTTATGAAACTTCTTATGTTTATGGTCTCATACATGTACACATGGTAATGAAAACATTGAAGAAACTATGCAAAATCATGCTCATAAATGAAAGAAAATTTTTATAAATGAGAATTGCAAAGAAAATTTTAGGCAAACAAAAAATGCATATGCAACTAATATTGATAATGAAATGGACAATGATAACAATGAAAACATTGAAAATGTAATAAAAAAAACCCTATCACATGGATTCACATATTCACGCAATATTTATGACATTGAGAATAATCAAATAAGCATTGCCCCTTCTGAAGGCTACATACCTTGGGAATTTTTCAAGATAGATATTTAGAGGAAATGAGTTTCCCTGCACTTTTATATGGAGAAAACATTCAAACCATATAACAAGAAATATTATAAATCAAAAAATTATGCAATGGGATGTATTACACAAAAACCATGACTTTACATACCATATCATAATTATTTTTTTTACAATGCAGTTTGCATTATTCTTAAACAAGTGCTCAATTGTATTTGGGTCAGAATAAGAAAAGGAAAATTGATAGGAGAAAAGGTATTAGCAAAAGATGTTAATTCAAATTTAAATTTGAATCAAATTCTAATCAAATATCAGTTACATGGATCTAAGAATAGTTTGCACATCACCAAATTATTTTATGGGTTTACGTATGAATCTTTATGCAATGATCTGATAGCTACAATCACTGACATTCTTTGTATCATTTAGTAGTGTAGAATGTCGTTGGAAACCATTGCTTGATGCAGTATAATATATAGCTTGAATGGACCTAATGGTGAAGATCATGTGCTTCCTCATAAGAGGTTACAAGTTCAAATCCAAAGTGGGGTAGAGTATGTACACCTTTGTATATTTTAGTAGTCAAATCATTGCATGGAGGTGGGTCCCTTATCGCACAAACAAGGGGGTCTCATACAACAATTTGGTGTATGACTTCACTTTGACCTTAAAATTATACTATTATCAAATAAAAGGATATACCAACAATTGAAAATGACATAAAGGAAAATTAACTTGAAAACTTGATAAAGAATGACCTAGTAACTTGTGTTTGGTACTACATAAATAGGATGAATTCTCAAAAACAATTATTATATTGTGATTTCAAATACTATGGTGAGTTAAAATACCATTATTTGTAAGGAACTACCAAAACAGAGTAACTCAATATGATCATGCATTTCTATGGATAAAGGATGCACCAGTCTATGGAAGAAATATAAATGTTGAGATAAAGGACTTTGTAGATAGATATTTGTATTTTAATCCAAAAATTCTTGAGAGTGATCTTAAAACAACTCAACATCATTATCATCAAGAACATGTGGCAAGAAGAAAATTGTTGGACGTAGGTTTAATTTCCCCATTTCTCCAATGAGAAAAATAGCATTACTTTAACCAATAGAGTGAAGCAATGTGTTGTATCTGCAACAACCCCCCATTTTGGTTTTCCCTTCTCTATAATAAGAGGGGACCCTCCAACCCTTCATGTAATTTTGGTCATTGTTTTGGGGACCCTTTTTTTTAGCTTTGTGATTTTTGCACACCTTTCACTACAACATCACCTCACATTTTTACATTGCATTAGTGATTTGTTTTCTTTTCTTAGTGGAGACATTTATCACAAAAGGGGTTTTGAAATGAAATGATGTAGCACTTTTGGTTTCTTTATACTCTTGTATCACTCATCGAGCTTTGCTTGTCATCTGACTTTTCACTTAACAAACACATGCATTAAAAGAAATGAACCAGTCATATTGTAAATAAATTGTATATACAGATAATCAAACTAGAACTCATTAATAAACAAAAACCTAAGACACGAGTAAGGAGGAAGTGTAGAAGTCTATTTGAATTTCAACTCCTGGTTTAAATGTATCAGGCCTTTTGTTAAGAATCTTGAGGAATCATTGGTTAAAGTCTTTAATATTCTCTTTTGGGCCCATTTTGATCCTAGACAACTCAACTAAGATAGTGGATGAAGTCTTGTCATCTCCAAACATTTTAATAAAAAAGTCTTCAAATGTATCCCAATCATGAATGTTATTTGGTTGTAGGGAAAAATACTTAGTTGAAGCCTCTCATTCAAATGTGTAAGGAAATAATTGACATACAACATCTTCTTCATCAACTCTTCTTAAATTCAGGGACAACATGAAATTTTTGAGATGATCTTCGAGTAGTTGTTTTGATTCAGGGTCATACTTAGGAAGCCACTTTCCAGGATTTTTAGATAAATCATGTTGATCACCAGGAAAATTAACTACTCCCAATGTTTTCCAAGGGTGCACTCGCTACAATTGTTGACCCACCATATTGATGGGTTGATGAGGCGGAGGAAGAAGTAAAGAAATGGGAGGTGGTGAAGGGAGTTGATTTCCACTACCACCAGCAACAGTGATTGGTCTCCTATGTGGGTGTGCTTGAAATGGAATTTCAACGGGCTTGATTCCTAATCTAAGGCTTTGAGATATAGTAAGAACACCCATTTGCAGAGAAGAAGAAACATTAATACCAGAATCAGAGGAGACTCTTAATGATTGTCCTGGACTTTTTAATCCTTCAATTCTCTATCTAATGGATTGGATGTCTTTAAGGGTAGTTTGATAATATGAAGAGTTTGGTGGGAAATCAAGAGAAGGTGAAAGAGTGCTTGATTTCTTAAATGAAGATTCTAGATTAGAATCAATGGAATTTAAACATGGAGAATAAACTGAACCAAGTTCCACATCAAATTCCATTGTCATTAATTATTCTTTTGACTCATTCTTTGGAAACTTTGCCACACAAATGTATCCTTTAGAACAAGGTTCTCGACTCTCTGAAATTGAGAATTTTTCTCAAACTGACTCTTCCAACTATGTAAATTTTGTAGATAGTCATGTAGATAATTCTGTAAGTAACCCATTTTGGAATTTATACTTTGACGGATCAAAATCAAATGATGGAGCCAGTGCGGGTTTCATCCTTGTAAGTCCAGATGGTGAAAAGACAATGTTAACTCGCAGGTTAGAATTCAAATGTACCAACAACATAGTTGAGTATGAAGCGTTAGTGAAAGGTCTTTAAAAGGTTATTAGTATGAATGTGCAAGATATTAAAGTGTTTGGCAATTCATAAATTGTAATTAAATAATTCAAAAATGATATTCATTGTGTCTCCAACAATCTAAAAAATTACCAATCTTTAGCCCAAGATCAAATCTGTAATTTTTCTTGATTCAATATTACTGCCATTTCAAGACTACAAAATGCTAGTGTTGATTTGTTGGCTAATGTGGCTTCAAATTTGATTCCCCTGAAGATTTTAATCCTGATCGATTTTCAATAGAATTAATTTTCAAGCCTTACATCCCAGATAACATCACTAATTTGCATGTGTTCAATGATGATAATTACATAATTAACTTTCTTACATCTAAAGGTACATATGAAAATCATGTCATCGGTGAACAAACTCATGATTTTGAAATTAACAAATCTCTCAAAGGTGATAATCTCATAATTGAAAATTTCATTCCCAAGTCTTTGGTTAAGCTAGAGGACTTTTATGATCTTCAATATAGGTTCAAAAAACCTGTAAATGCTAAAAAAAATAGTCCTAATATGAGCCATGAAATCATCAACTTAGGTACAAACCAAAATCCACAAAATGTCAATATTGGATTAGGGTGTTCACCCTCAAAAATAATTGCATTAATAAATCACCTCAAGCAATAAAAAGATGGTTTTGCTTGGTCATACAATGATCTTAAAATTTTTGACACATCCATTATTCAACACACGATACCATCATGCCTCAATCGAAACCCATTCAACAAAAGTTACAAAAAGTTCATCCAAACATTGAGCCTCAAACTAAGGTTGAGCTTAATAAATTATTAAAGGCTAAAATAATATTTCCCGTAAGACAATCTAAATGGGTTTCTAACTTAGTTCCCATAAGGAAGAAGAATAGTGACATCTAGTTATGTATCTATTTCTAGAACCTGAATAAGGCTTATGAAAAAATACAACTTCCCACTTCCTCCTATGGAACAAATTCTTCAAACAATGTTTGGATCTGAAATGTTATCTTTTCTTGATATATTTTTGGGTTACAATCAAATTTTAGTTCACCCAAACAATAGCCTCAAAACAACCTTTACAACTAAATGGGGTACATACGCATATCAAAAGATGCCTTTTGGACTCATCAATGCAGGTGTGACTTTCCAAAGGGCAATGGACATATATTTTAGAGGTATGGTTAAAAAAATGTTGTTTTTAACATGGATGGCATCACTATTTACTCAAAAAGATGATCTGATCACTTGCATAATATGAAACAAATTTTTGAAAGATGTCGAAAGTATGGAATGTCATTGAATCCTAAAAAATATTTGTTTGCACTCATTGAAGGTAAATTACTAGGATTCATTGTATCGAAATAAGGCATCTCCATCGATCCTAATAGAGTTGAAACGATATCTAACATTCCACTGCCAAATAACAAAAATTCCATGCAATGACTTCTTGGACAAATTAATTTCATTAGGATATTTGTTCCTAATTTTACTCAAATTGTCCTCCCTCTTCAAAACATGATCAAGAAAAACAATTCATTTAAGTGGAATAACCTTGAAAGGAATGCTTTCAATTCTATTAAACAAGCCATCATAAATGCACCTACTTTACTGTCTCCAAATTATGAAAATTAATTAATTATTTACACTTCCACATCTGATCTATCTTATGCAGTTGTATTAACTCAAAGAAACGATCAAAATGTTGAAATACCAATTGCATTTTATAGTTCAAGTTTTCAAGGAGCGGAATTGAAATAATATGATGTTGAGAAACAAGACTATGTTGTATTCAAAACCATCAAACATTTCAGGCCTTTCTTAATCAAGTCTCACACAAAAGTCATTGTTCCATTCCTTGAAGTTCGAAATTTGTTAGTACATAAAGATCATGGAGAAAAAAGAGCCCACTAGTTACTTCTCTTCAAGAATATGATATTGAAATCAAACCTGCCAAATCGTGCATGGTCAAGGGTTATGTAAATTAATGACTCAAACTATTGATTATAATTCTCGTGATGTTTTTGGTGAACAAGAAGTGTAGGAAATACAACAGGTAAATTCAAACTCTGATTCACAATATGTTGATTTGATATATTATGATACTGCACCTTTACATTTAGATACTAAGAAAAAGTGTGCTTTGAGATTAAAATATAATATGTATCAGATCATTAATTATGTTTTATTTCGTAAGAATTATGATTCTTCTTTGCTTCGTTGTTTAGGAAAACTAGATGCTAACAAGGTTTTGCAAGAACTTCATGATGGACCGGTCGGTGATCACTTTGGAGGAGACACAACTACTCACAAAATTTTACATACAGGTTACTACTGGCCTACCTTATTCAAAGATGCACATGCTTACATGCAAAAATGTAAAGTTTTTCAAACATCAGCAGGAAGAGTTAAAAGACCCGCATTCCCTTTGTAGCATGTGTTCATCAATCAACCTTTCGAATAATGGGGACTGATGTCATTGGTGAGATTGTTCCAAACTCATCCAAGAAACATAAATTTATTCTTACTGCAACTGATTTCTTTACAAGATGGGTGGAAGCTATACCTTTGAAAAATGTTACTTCTGATCAAGTTATTTCATTTATTAACAGAACATTATTACTAGGTTTGGTATTCTCAACACTTTTCTTTTTTATAATGCCACATACTTTTCTTTTGAGCCACTTACAATTTTTGCAGTTCAAAAGGGTAAGAAACTTAAATATTCTACTAACTATTACCCACAAGGTAATGGTCTTGCAGAATCCACTAATAAGAACCTTTTAAAAATCATTAAGAAAAGTGTTGATGACAAATAAAAGAATTGGCACAAACCATTGATTAATGCCTTATGGGCTGATAGGATAAGATGTAAAACCTCGATAGGTACTTCTCTGTATTTCTTGGTTTATGGTAAAGAAGTTATTTTACCCCCAAACATTTCTTTTCCATCAATATCCTTGGTCCAATCCATCCAGGAAGAGCCTTGTTCTAGCTTACAACATAGGCAAGCCCAAATATTTCAATCAGAAGAAGCTGGAAACAAATTTAATCAATCTTTCATTAATCATCATAAAGTTGTCAAACAATGATTCGATAATCATACAACAAGTGAAAAAAAATTCAATATCAGACTCTTAGTCCTAAAATGGGACAAATCCCATGAAGACAAATGCAAACACACAATTCCAAAAGTTGTGGCTTGGACCATTTCAAATTGCCAAAAAATTAGGCTCATCTACTTTTATCCTTCAAACTCTAGATTTATAGAGGAAAAATTACTAGTAAATGGGAAAATTCTTAAAAGATACTTTTCTTAAAGATGAAAAATAACCTTTGTACATATGTAATTAATCATTTGTAAATTTTTTGGTGTGAAAGTTGTTTCATTTATAACAGTTGTGACAAGCTCATCTTTACATCTCATTTGGGTCTTCTTTGTTCATAAGAGAATCATTTTAAAAGTATATTGATAAGTTGTAATGCATGATCATCTTCATCATAATCGGTTATTCATGTCGCATTATTTTTAACAAGGAAATTATTCCAAAGTTCTCTCTAACTTCTCCCATATCTGGAAATGCATATTCGTTCAACTAAATGTAAGGTCATAAATAATATGCAAAATAAGGTATATCATAAAATGAACAACACATTGAACACCATTACATGTATTGATCCTTTTTTACATAACTTTCTGTATCACCCTATTTTCCTTGCCTAATTGCAAAGATAAAAAATACTAAAGTAATTCTTTAAACAAATAATAATAATCAAAAAAGAAATAACAAGAGAGTTGAAAGCACTCATTGTGTGGGAAGTGTATGTAAACCTGTCGAGGCTATGGATGTTCGCTGGAAGCAAGTAAATGCATGCATGATACTAAGATAACTTTGTCGGGGTATTGTCCAGGCTCGCTGGCAGCGAAGCAATGCTGGCTCAAGAAAGTATAATACATAAACATACATGATGAATGGAATTAGGTGTGACTGAGTAGTCAAATATTAAACCTTTTGTTTTACTTCTACATATCATAAAATTCATTCCAGATTAAGGCAAGTTGTGAAGGTATTAAGGAATACTACTTTCTCATTTTTAAAATGCTATGAATTTTCTTGATTGTGAGTATCTTCAGTCATGAATTGGCATTCGTTTACATACTAATCTTTATTCTCTTTCTTTTTTACCTAAACAGAGATAACTGGTCTTCCCAGTTTTTCACCAGTTGTAGCTACAACAACCCCCCATTTTGGTTTTCCCTTCTCGATAATAAATGGAGACCCTCCAACCCTTCATGTAATTTTGGTCATTGTTTTTGGGACCCTTTGTTTTGGCCTTTGTGATTTTTGCACACCTTTCACTGCAACATCACCCTACGTTTTACATTGCATTAGTGATTTATTTTCTTTTCTTAGTAGAGACCTTTATCACAAAATGGGTTTTGAAATGAAATTATGTAGCACCCTTGGTTGCTTTGTACTCGTGTATCACTCATCGAGCTTTGCTTGTCATCCGACTTTTCACCTGATAAACACCTGCATTAACAGAAGTGAATCAGTCATACTATAAATAAATTGTATATAAAGATAATCAAACTATAACTCTTTTAAACAAAAATGAGAGCCATTTTTTATTGTCTCCATTAAATGTGAAACGATTTATTTTTAAAACATAACACATTATAGGGTTGATAATTGTTTTTGTTTATTAATGTTTTTCTTTTTGTTTATTAATGTAATTGTTTTTGTTATAAATGTTTTTTATTAACAAATGTATAAATGTTTTTTATTAACAATTGTTTATGTTTTGTTAACAAATGTTGCTTTTGTTTTTGTTTATAGTTGTTTATGTTTTATTTATTATTGTTTGTGTTCATAAAAAAAATTGTAAATATATGTAATATTAAAATCTACACCACCAATCAATGGCATCCTCACTTCAATTTTCGATAATTTAAATTCTATCACCTGGAAATTTCAAATTGAATTTGTTTTTAGGCCCACTAACATCATGTAAAAATACAAAATAACTTTGGCATACATTTCGTATATCACAATGCGTAAATTTTCAAAATGGTGGTCAACTCCATGTTTCACAGACAACGACTATTAATTCTCCAATCAACCTTGAACATCAACTTTGCATTCAATCTAACAAATCCAATGGAAACTTCACATTTTTTCACATTTGTTCAAGTGGTATTTTCACGTGGTAAGTCACCAACAGCTCTTCACGTTGTAGTTCATCATGCTATGCTTTGATTTATAAAACAAGATTTTTTTGTGTGAGTTCATGAGCGGATTTCAGTTATTGATATCATAAAAATTGTGTTAACGTGATTTAACTGCTACGGATTTTTCAATTGCTTATTTATATTTTGGTTTTGGTTGTAAGATCACATGGAATTTAGGATCGATACAATCAAACTCGAATAATCAGGAAGTCTTTGAGTTAGTGCACTAATTCTGATGGTATATGACAATTATGGTTTGATGGGCATTGCAAATTAACAAGATACCTGCACATAAACCAGAATGAATTCATATCAGTCTTGACAGGATCTCAATATCCTTCCTATGCTTAGTCACTTTGTTCAATTGTTGCTTAAACATTTAAGAAGGATCTCAATAGTACGAATATGCCAATTATAGTTGATGGTGCTCTCTGCTCATTAATTTTTAACCTTCTATTCAGTTCTAGAAGATCCTTTTTGAAATCACATTCCCTGTAATCTCTATATAAACTGAGCTTGAGCTCTAGTTTGGGGTTTTGGAACTTTATAAATAATTTGTTAGGTCCCTATAACACAAGTGTATTCCCTAATTATTATTAGTGTAGCCTCCATTATTGTCATTTTTATTCTCATATAGTCCTCATATTGTTATTGTTGTGCCCCATGGAAGTCCATTATTGTTATTGTTGTGCTCTTACATTATTATTGTTATGTCGGCTCTGATTATATTGTGACTCCTTAGACTCTTATATATAGAAAGGAGGTTTTGTCATTTGAATCATCCAAGAATTATTCAATTATGTAATGTAAATGAGGTTTCTCCATAGAAGAGGCTTATGTTGAAGTCGTTTATCTATCTCTTCTTCTATTTTGTGAGCTCATTGCATAACATTTGGTATCAGAGCTTTGGATTCTAGGGTTTTGCTGCTTCAAACATGTCATCATACAATTTTCACTATAACTTTTTTCTATGAAGTTTCAGAAGCTTAAATTAAAACCCGTGTGAGCCGAAATATTGATGAACCTCGTGTTTGAAATTTATATCTTTGCACGCTATATTTTTTGAGATTTGTTTTGAGGAAGTTAGGGTTTTTGCAGGGTCCCGAATTCCATCTCAAACAGGTGACCTTGGGAAAATTCGTCATAACCTTCTCTCTGAGCACTGGATTCAAATTTCATCAAAAGTGGCAGAAAAAGGATGGATTTAAGTTTGTTGGGTATTGTTTTCAAATCCGAAGGTCAAAACAATGACACGTGGGACTTCGTACAAGTTCTCTCTACTGAAAAAGTATATAATCAAGTCATCTTGGAATATTGGGCATAACTCTTTCTTGGAGAATCAAATTTCGATCCAACTTGTGGCGTTGGAAAGAGGATGCATAGGGCTACCATAAGTAGTAATTTCATACTTTGGAGATCTAAAATTTCAGAGATACATCAAATTCAATATCGAGCTCCTACAAATCAAAAAAAAGTGTGTAGTCTTTTTAAAAATTTGCATAAGTTTTGTTGGAAAAATTAGTTTTAAGTGATTCAAAGGGAATAGTGAAGCATAATTATCATTAATTATTCCCCAAAAATAAATAAAATGGAAACACCTAGTAAAAAACCTGAAATCTCTACTATGAATCATGAAGAAGAGAAAGAAATGCAACATGATATATCAAAATTACGAGACCAAGTACAACAAATTTCACTTTCACAAAAAGTAATAAAAGCTAAGATGGATGGTTTGAAGAATGGCATGGAAGCTAAGGTGGATGGTTTGAAGAATGGCATTAATGAAGAAAAATGGAACATTGAAGATTTGAAGAAAGGCATGGAAGGTTTAAAGGGAGGTTTGGCAAAGTTGCTACAAGAAATGCTTCCTAATGGCGAAAAGGTAGTAGAGGAAACTCATGATAAGAACAAAAGAAATTTTAATCATTATTTCATAGACTCTAACATTGGATTCAATACCCACCATATTCTAAAGATGAATACGAGGAAGTTTGATGGCAAGGATCCTATAACATGGATACTACAAAAAGAGCAATATTTTGATCTCCATAATGTGCAAAACACACAAAAGGTACGCATTGCAACTTTATATTTAGAACCCAATTAGTTTGTATGGTATCAATGCCTTTTATCTCGTAAATAAATTGTCACTTAGTCAATTTTTATTGAGGAAATGATAGCACATTATGAGGATACAAAAAGCAACACCTTCTTTAGCCAATTGATAAATCTCAAACAAAAGGGTTCAATGGTGGAGCACATTGAGAACTTCCAAAAATTGAATATAAGGGTAAATGATATTCCAGAGTAGCATAGGATTGATTTCTTCATAGGTACTCTAAAGGATAACATCCAACATGAGGTTCGCCTTTGGGAACTTGATTCATTAGAGAAGGCATTCAGGTTGGCAAGAAATATTGAAAGCAAAATTATGGGAACAAGGAAACCTACCACTCACAACTATAAAGATGGAAGTGTGGTTTCTCCTAGCCTTCCACAACCTACAAGGTTGACACCACAACAATTGGAAGAAAAAATGGCAAAAGGGCTTTGTTACAGTTGTGATATAAAATATACTAAAGGTCATAAGTGTGTTGAGAAGGAATTATTTTACATTGATTGTGAAGAGGAGGAAGAAAATGAATAATAAATGTCAAAAAGAGGAGGATATACACCAAGAACCAACCCTAGAGAAAGAAGAAATGAATCCAACCATATATTGTAATGCATTGGCGGGAATTACCACTCCTCAAACTCTTAATATAGAAGGACATATCAAGAAGAAAAAGTTAATAGTGTTGATTGATTTGGGTAGTGCCCATAATTTTATTCATTGTAAGATAGCCAAGGAAATAAATTGCTTCTTATATCCAGCACCAGAGTGTTAAGTGATGGTCACAAATGGAAGAACCATAAATTGTTCATAAAAGTTTCATACTATCAAGTTATCCATGGGAGAATATGTATTGAATAGTCCAATGCTTTCCATTCCAATGAGTGGTGTTGATGTTGCACTAGGAGTCCAATGGCCAATATTTGGGTATGATAACTTTTATTTCAAGAACTTTTCTTGAATTTTGTTAGGTCCCTATAGTACTAGTGATTCCCTCATTACTATTGTCATTGTATCCCTTATTATTATTGTTGTGCCCTTATTGTCCCCATATTGTTATTATTGTGCCCCATAGAATCTCACTATTGTTATTTTTTTACCTTTATATTATTATTTTTAGGTCAGCTTTGGTTATATTGTGACCCCTTAGACTCCTATATATAGAAAGGAGGTTTTGTCATTTGAATCATCTAAGAATTTTTCATTTGTGTAATGTAAAGGAGGTTGTCCCCTCGAAGAGGCTTATTTCTAAGGCATTGATCTATCTTTTCTATCTTTTTGTGAGCTAGTTTCATTACATTTGGTATTAGAGCTTCGGATTCTAGGGTTTCGCTGCTCCAAATAGGTCATCGTGGAATTCGCGCTATAAATTTTTCGATTCAAAGTTTCCGAAGCTAAAAAAAAACCCATTTAGGAAGGAATCGGTCTAAACCTTGGGCCCAAATTTCAGATATTGTCTCGCTAGATTTTCAAAGATATAATCTAAGGAATTTAGAGTCTTTGCAAACCCCCAAATTACATTCCAAATAGGTGACCTTGGGAAAATCATCATAGCTTTCACTCTGAGCATTGGATTGAATTTCTGTCAAAAGTTATAGAAAGAGGATGGACTATACTCTTTTGGGTATCATTTTTAGAACCTAAGGTTGAAACAGTGACCCACAGCACGTCGTACAAGTTTGCTTTACTGAACCAGTTTATACTCAGGTCATCGTGGGAGATTTGACATAATTCTTCATTGGAGAATACAATCTTGATCAGACTTATGGGGTTAGAAATATTACTGAGAGGGTTACTGCAGGAAGAAATTTTAGACCTTGGAGATCCAAAATTACAAAGGAACATCATATTCAATATCGAGCTCCTACAAAGTGAAAAAAAG
Organism: Pinus taeda; assembly: GCA_000404065.3. Classification (NCBI taxonomy): domain Eukaryota; kingdom Viridiplantae; phylum Streptophyta; class Pinopsida; order Pinales; family Pinaceae; genus Pinus; species Pinus taeda. Next base: position 27,715 of record APFE031643661.1, on the reverse strand, counting down.
GTGTGTAGTTTTTTTAAATTTTTGCATAAGCTTGGTTTGAAAAATTAGTTTGAAGGAATTAAAAGGGAATAGTTAAGCATTATTATCAGTAATTGATGCCCCGAAGAAAGAAAATGCAAACACCTTGTAAGAAACCTGAAAGCTCTAGCATGAATCATGAAGAAGAAGAAGAAATGCAACATGATATATCAAAATTATGAGACCAAGTGCAACAAATTTCATTTGCACAAAAAGTAACAGAAGCTAAGATGGATGGTTTAAAGAAAGACCTAGAAGCTAAGATGTATGGCATGGAAGCTAAGATGGATGGTTTAAAGAAAGGCTTAGAAGCTAAGATGGATGGCGTGGAAGCTAAGATGGATGATTTAAAGAAAGGCATGGAAGATTTGAAGACAAATTTGACAAAGTTTCTACCAGAAATGGTTAATAATGGAAAAAGGGTAGTAAAGTAAACTTATGATGAGAACAAAATAAATGTTAATCATAGACTCTAACGTTGGATCAAAGAACCACCATGTTCAAAGATCGATATGAGGAAGTTTGATGGCAAGGATCCTGAAACATGGATACTACAGATGGAGCAATTTTTCGATCTCCATAATGTGCAAAACGCACAAAAGGTACGCATTACAACTTTATATTTGGAACCAAATCAGTTTGTATGGTATCGATGGCTTTGCTCTCATAAACAAATTGTTACTTGGGCTATTTTTACGGATGAAATGATAGCACATTATGAGGATACAAAAACAAACACTTTTTTTAGCCAATTGATAAATCTCAAGCAAAAGGGTTCAATGATGGAGCATATTGAGGACTTCCAAAAATTAAATATAAGGGTAAAAGATATTCCAAAGGAGCATAGGATTGATGTGTTCATAGGGAATTTAAAATATAACATCCAACATGAGGTTTGTCTTTGGGAACCAAATTCGTTGGAGAAGGCATTCAGGTTGGCAAGAAAAATGGAAAGCAAAATTATGGCAACAAGGAAACCTACCACTCACAACCATAAAGATGGAAGTGTTTCTACCCCTAGCCATCCACAACCTACAAGGTTGACACAACAACAACTGGAAGAAAAAAGAGCAAAAATGCTTTGTTATAGTTGTGACAGCAAATACACTAAAGGTCATAAGTGTGCCAAGAAGAAATTGTTTTACATAAATTGTGAAGAGGAGGAAGAAACGGAACAAGAAACGTCAAAAGAAGAGGATATACACCAAGAAAAAAGACCCTATAAAAAGAAGAAATGAATCCAACCATATCTTATAATGCAGTGGATGGAATTACCACTCCTCAAACTATCAAGATAGAAGATCATGTCAAGAAGAAAAAGGTAATAGTGTTTATTGATTCGGGAAGTACCCATAATTTTGTTCATTGTAAGATAGCCAAGGAATTGAATTTCTTCCTATATCCAACACCAGAGTGTCAAGTGATGGTTGCAAGTGGAGGAACCATAAATTTCTCAGGAAAGTGCCATAATATCAAACTATCCATGGAATAATATGTATTGAATAGCCCAATGCTTTCTATTCCAATGGGTGGTGATGATGTTGTACTAGGAGTCCAATGGCTACAATTCTTGAGTACAATAGCTTTTAATTTTCAAAAACTTTTCATGAAATTCTCTTCAGAAGGAAAGGAAGTTGAATTAAGGGGTATCACAGGGAAACAGGGAAATATAATCATCTCTAACAGAATGGCAAAGCTTCTAAAGAAAGAACAATGAGACATAATTGCACAATTATGTTCACCAGAGGTTCCCACATCGAAATCATCAATTTCTCCAGATCTACAAAAAGTCTTGGACTATCATTCCAAGGTATTTAAGACTCTTAAAGGCCTCCGACCTATTTGTTATCATGATCATGCTATTAATTTGACTCCAGGAAGTGTTCCTCCAAACATTAGACCTTACAAATATCCCTATGTCCAAAAGAGTGAAATTGAACATATGGTTGCAAAAATGCTAGAGGCTGGTATAATTCAA
>APFE031643661.1:0-15539 GCA_000404065.3 Pinus taeda | reverse complement strand
ATATAAACCTTTCCATGTTGTAAAAGCCCCACATATATTAGAGAACATAGAATAAGAAGACATTTGAACAAAGAGCAAGTAACGATAGTGAACAATATCTTATGTAAAATAAAAATGGCTCCAAATGAACCACTATATATTTGTTTTTGATAGGAGACATAGCCATTGGATATTTGTTTTTGATAGGAAACATAGCCATTGGAAAGAAATTTGTTGCCAAAGCAATTTTCTAGTTATGCACGTGTACAAAAATATAATGTAATATGACCCACTTAAGTTGAAACAAACATAGCAGCTTATACAGGAAAAGAAGCATCTAAAATAAGGGGTCTCACATTGCATTTTTCATTTTTCCCATTGTTGAACAAATAGAAATATTTTCCATTGGTAAACAAGAAATTGGATACATTAACCAAGCACTATGAACAACTTTGTTTTATACTAGTTGATGATATGTCTCTTTTTGATTTGAGATTTATGTATCAAAGTGATAAATGATTGTGAGAAATAAAACATAAGCCAACACAATATTTTGTAGGTGTTGACATGATATTGTATGGAAACCTGTATGAATCACATCTTATCATAAATTCTTTGGTCATTGAAAACCCACTAGTCAATATGGAAAAAATGTCATATACTTTTAGGTAGGAAAAAGTGAAACTATGCAAGTGGCATATGTTGATGCACCAAAAAAAACAAAGATTTCGTTTGGACTTTGAACAAAATGAGATTGAATAAGTAGATTGATGATGAAATAGAATACATAAATTATCATTGTTATAGAGCACATCAATAAATCCATTATTCTCATATTTGTTTTACAAAAACAAGGATGTGAAAAAATATAGTGAAAAAATGCTTATGCAAGAAGTTGACGAATTAATAAGTTTTGAGAAATTGATGAAGTTAAAAACAACCAAGGAAAATATGCAACTTATGATAGAATAGCTATATTACCACACAAAATATTGTTTAAAATAAATCTCCTACTTGAGTCATATGATGGCAACTACAAGATGGTCTTATCGATGGAGCTAATAGAATATTGAAGTTTTAGTCAAATAACAAAAAAGGATTTGATGTTGTTTGGATTAGGTTTGTTGATCTAGTCGTCGAAAAATACAAATAGAAAAATTCTAGGATTTATATGACAAAAACATTTCAGCAAGTTCGATGTTGATATTTCAAACTACAAAAGAATTTCCATCCATGAGAGGAAAGAATCAAAGCACAATTCGAAAACAAATCCAAGTTAAGCTAATTTGTGCTCAAACAATACATAAAGCACAAGGATTTACTTGAGATAGACTTGCATTTGATCCAAGAAACATTAGAACACGTGCATTATTGTATATAGATTCATGATGAGTCAAAAACATGGATTCATTGTTTCTAATCCAAAAGTTGGCATAGCAAAAAAAAAAAATTCAACAAAAATGTTAAAACAAAAATGAATCAATTACATGGGACTACCTCATGGAAATTGGAATATGTGTGAAGTGTAGAAAAATTGTTGGTAGGTTAACCCGATAATGCAATATAAATCAAAGCAGAATACTATAACCTACTTCTACTATCAATTTGATGAAGCTTAAAGATCGAGCTGAACAATATAACCAGAAGAAGAAGAATCAATGGCACAGTACACATGAAAATACTTTTGGGGAAAGCCTCAACTAAAAAACCCACACTATTGTATTATCATACAGATGGAAATACATAGGAATTATACAAAGCCTTAGCTCTCACAGCTAGCCAGCTCTCAGTACAATCCTCACATATTCTCACAGGCAATCTTGGCTTATCTCCAGCCTTCCTCTCTGCCCTCCAAGCTCCTATTTCCTTGCGCTATTCCTTGTGGATGATTCCCAGTTACCAAGTGGAAAACCAATTTACCAAGTGGGTGATCTCCACCAAAATTGCACAATCCTCAAGGATTAAATCCTTGACTGCATGCATGAGTTTTCTCCATTAGAAAACACATGTATTGTCCTTGACTTTAATCTCAAATGGGTATTTCTCATAATAGACATGCATGAGTTTCTAATGAGGGAATCTTTAGTTAACTGGAGTAGCACTAGTTGAGTGCATTAATGCATCAACTAACTATTCCCCAAACAGTTTGGAACTAATTTAACTAGACTTAACTCAGTGAAATGAGTTAACTAATTACAACTCAAATATAACTCAAGCTTATCTCTTTATCTCTTAGGTTTCTGCGATCTTCATAGGTGTGTAGATCATCTTCTGGATTCATCGCATTAGGTTACTTGTTGATCGACGTTTCGAACCATCAAAGGTGGTTCATCTTCAGGATGTGAAAGAATTAGTGGAAAATTGGTCTTATTATTCAATTTAATAAATAGATGTAAGAGATGCATTGCCGACAGATATTAGGGATTATTAATCTATTAATTTATAATTGGATTCATAATCTATAATTTTAATTATATTCTTATTTTAATTGTTTAATTTTATATTTTTGTTGTTTTAATTATGTTTTAGTCATTAAAAGGTTTTGAAATTTATATGATTCATAAACAATTAATTGAAATTTATATGATTCATAAACAGTTAATTGAAATTTATATGATTCATAAACAGTTAATTGAAATTTATATGATTCATTGAAATTTATATGATTCATAAATGGTTAATTTTGAAATTTGTTTAATAACTAAAACATAATTAAAACAACAAAATATAAAATTAAACAATTAAAATAAGAATATAATTAAAATTATAGATTATAAATTCAATAATAGATTAATAGATTAATAATCCCTAATATCTGTCGGCAATGCATCTCTTACATCTGCTTATTAAATTGAATAATAAGACTAGTTTTCCACTAATTCTTTCACATCCTGAAGATGAACCACCATTGATGGTTCGAAACGTCGATCAACAAGTAATCTAATGTGATGAATCCGGAAGATGATCTACACACTTATCTCCTTAATTTAAGGGATAACTCTTGCATGACTTCAGAAAGACTTCTAACTTGAATTTATGCAACTAAATAATTCAAAATAAATTAATTAATTGTTTCCAAGTAGCTATTAAGACTAAATTCAATTTTAATTCACAATTTAATTCAAGGAAAAATTAAATTGGAATATTCTTGTTGCCATATTTCAACACTCCCTCTCAATAAGAAAGGGATTATCTGCCACCTCGATCCTGTCTCTATGGAACTCGAATTTACACTTTGACAATGCCTTTGTTAGAATGTCAGCATCTTGCTCCTCTGTCGAAATATACTGCAACAACATGATCCTCCTCGCTACACAGTCTCTGAGATGATGATATCAGATGTTGATGTGCTTGGACCTATCATGAAATAATGGATTCTTAAAGAGTTTGATACAACTCTGCTTATCACAATAGATCATGGTTGGATCCATCCTCTGGTCAAACAAACCAACTAGGATTTTCTGCATCTAGATGGCATTACACGTTGCCTAACTTGCAGCCATGTATTCTACCTCTGCCGAGTTGAGTGCAACCGACCTCTGTTTCCTGCTGTACCAAGAAACTACCGCTGACCCAAGGTTGAAAATCCCTCCTGATGTTCTCTTTGGATCTAATGGACTCCCTGCCCAATCTGCATCAATGAAGCCCTATAGCTTCACTCCCTTTGTCCGTTTGTACCATAATCCATACTGAGATGTGCCTCTGAGGTATCTCAATACATGTTTTTCCACCTTCCAAAACATCTTGGTAGGCTTAACCATCGCTTAACTCAGTTGGATCACCGCATAGCACCAATCTGGTTGTTTGCTCACTAATTACATCAATGAACCCACAAGCTGCCTATACACAGCAGTCTCTACCACTTCTCTTGAAGTAGCAACCTCCTATATCCAGTTACCTGCTAGAGGGGTCTGCATGGGCTTGCACTTCTCCATGTGGAATCTCCTGAGTATCTCATTAGCATACTTGCCCTGAGACATAAACAACTCCCCATCTTTCTGCCACACTTCCATGCCAAGGAAGTAATGCATGAGACCCATGTCTTTCATCTTGAATTCTCTTGCAAGGTCCTCCTTGCAAGACACGGTCAACTGATCATCACCAGCCAATATGAGATCATCAACATAAAGTACAATGATCAATAGCTTACCTTTCACCACGATGTGGTACAAGTTCGCATCTGCTTCACTCTTTGCGAAGCCAAACCTGGTGAAGTAGTTGTCTATCCTAGTGTACCAAACACGAGGTGCTTGCTTCAGCCCTTACAACGCTATCTTGAGTCAGCACACATGTAACTCATGATTGAAGGTCTCAAAACATTTCAGCTACTCTATGTACACCTTTTCCTCAATCTCTCCATTGAGGAATGCAAACTTCACATCCATTTGATGGATCTTCCAACCCATCTGTGTTGATAGTGCCAACATAGATCTGATAGATGAGTACCTTGCGACAGGAGAAAAAGTCTCATCATAATCAATCCCCTCGACCTATGAAAAGCCACGAGCAACAAATCTTGCCTTATGCATCTCAACACTACCATTAGCAACTTTCTTTACCTTTTAAAGCCAATGGGAACTCACAACTGACTTGTTCTCCAGTCTCAGAACCACATCCCAAACACTGTTACGAACTATGGAGTCATACTCCTCCACCATAGCATCAACCCAAATCCGCTGTTGCATTGCTTCCTCAAAGGAAGATGGCTCGGTCTCAACACATTCCCCAGCAAGGGCCATGTATCAAGTGTACCTCTTAGGTGACCTCCTTTGTCTGCACTAAGAATATGGGGCTCCCACATTCTCTCTCTCATCCTCCAACAATTTGTCAGCTTCTCTTGTGTGCTTCTCTCCATCTCTGGAAGACTATGCTTGAGTGGATGTCTCCACTCCTAGAACCTCTACATGCATCTGCTCTGCATCATTCTAATGCTCCTCCTCCTTAGAACCGAAAATTCCTCCACAGCCTGTAGTTGGAGCTCCCTCTCAAGGGAAACTCGCATGGCCTTCTTCTCATCAAAATTGAGATCTCTGTGAACCACTGTCCTCCGACTGGTAGGCAAGTACACCCGATAGTTTGAGGTGTATCAGTGTACCCCACAAATATCCCCAACTCTATTTTCGGCTCAAGCTTCTTTCATGCATCCTTTGTCACATGGAAATATACCTATGAGCCAAAGATCCTGAAGTGACCCACATCTGCTCTCTTACTGGAGAAAGCTTCCTTTGGTGTCTTCATCCCAAGTATGTGATGCAGGCTTCTATTCTGCAAATAGACCGTTGTGTTGCATGCCTCATCCCACAAGTGATGTGGTAGGCCTTGGTTATGCAGCACTGCCCATGCTACCCCTACAATAGTTATGTTCTTCTTCTTGGCCACCCCATCCTACTATGGGTTATAAGGTTCCGTCAACTCTCGTTTAATTCCTTCTGTTGCACAGAAGTCCTGAAACTCTTGAGAGACATATTCTCCACCGTTGTCGCTTCTCAAGGCCTTGATCTTTTTCCCTAACTCTTTCTCAACCAAAGCTTTGAACTCACAAAACTTTGTGAAGTTTTGGTCCTTCTTCTGCATGAAATAAATCCAGCATTTATGAGAATAGGCATCAATGAAAATCACATAATACCTTTTCTTCGTTGTGGATGCCATCAGAATGGTCCACAAACATTAGTATGAACTCGCTCTAAGATAGCCTCTGCTCGACTGTCTCGATCATGAAAGTAAGACTTGGTGTACTTTCCCAAGGTACAACCCTTGCATGTGTCAACTTGCTCAAGTTTACCTTTGGGAAGTCCTGTAGATATTTGTTGCATTATCTTCAAAGCCCCATGATGCAAGTGGCCCAACCGCTTATGCCACAACTCGCCAATGTCTTGGCTTTGCACCAATTCTGCTTTCGTACTTGATGTTGCACAATCATCTACCTCTATTTTATAGATATTTTTCACCCGAATACCTATCCTCTTGGTCTGACCCATGTCTATCTGTCTTAGGAATGCCTTTCATTTACTGAAGATAACATCATAGCCTTTTTCCTCCAACATCATGACCGATACCAAGTTCTTGTTTAGTGCAGGCACATACATCACATCTGTCAAGGTGAGAGGAGCTCCATGCTCCCTTTGAAAAGCAACCATGCCCACTCCTGAAACATTATACCTTCCATCATCACCCATCTCTATATGCATCTTGAGGTCTTTCTCCTCTAAGGCACTAAATAAATTTTTATCACCAGCCATGTGGAATGAGGCTCCACTATCAAGATACCAGACACAACCCATCATCGATGACACCATGCATGCGATGAGGGTAAAGTCCATTTCGAGCTGAGAGGCAAAGGCCTCACCTTCTAATCCTTCCGAGGATCCCTTCTTGGACTTCTTCAATGGGAAATTAGTATCATAATGTCCCATCTTGTGAAAATTAAAGAATCTTACTTTAGACATGTCACCCTTCTTCCTTCCATGAGAAGAATTCGATTTGAAATGGGAAGCCTTCCCCTTCCCTTTCCTTGCCTTACTTTCTAAGGCCAGATTTTCTTCATCATAATTCCTGGATGAAGAACCATCTCACATGCTCCTCCTGATCTCCTCTTGCATAAGATCCGACCGCAGTCATTCCCAATCAGACAGTTTCTCCCTTACATTCACAAAGTCCTGGTAGCTATTCCAACTCTTTGGAAGGCCAAGGAGAGTGAGGCTTACCATATCATCATTAATAGTAGTTATTCCCACACTGCCAAGCTCATCTCTGCAAGTGGTGAGCTTGTTCAGATATGTGGAAATAGTATCGCCCTTCTCCATCTTGATTCTTCAAAGCTCATCCTTGAGTGCCAATTTCCTCTAGTCGTTATTGTTCTCGTAGAGGTCCTTCAATGTCTTCCACCTTGAAAATGGAGTATCCTTCCCATGGAGACTTGAGACAATATGGTCTCGAACTCCCTCAAGGATGATTCATCTCACATTCACCACACACTTCTTCCACTCAGCCAACTTGTGCATTAGTTGAAACTGGCTTTGGGATTTCTTGATCAATGAATTCCTTCAAGCCATCGTCTTCTAATATAGCCTCCATTCTATCTTTCCATGCTATGTAATTTGAATTACCTTCCAAGGCATACTCGAGTCTCAAGCCATAGAATGCCATTGGCCAACCTTGAAGTATGATATGAATTCGATTTTCACCTACAACCTCGAACTTCAAACTTCAAATTCTCTTCTCAGTATACTGTTCATAGCTCTGATACCATGTAGAAAATTTCTACAAATCTAGCTTTGATACCATGTAGAAAATCTATTGGTAGGTTAACCCGATAATGCAATATAAATCAAAGCATAATACTATAACGTACTTCTACTATAAATTTGTGAAAGATTAAATATCAAGTTGAAAAATATAACCAAAAGAAGAAGAATCAATGACACAATACACATGAAAATACTTTTGGGGAAAGCCTCAGCTAAAAACTCCACACTATTGTATTATCATACAGGTGGAAATACATAGGAATTATACAAAGCCTTAGCTCTCACAGCTAGCCAGCTCTTAGTACAATCCTCAAAGATGCTCACAGGCAATCTTGGCTTCTCTCGGCCTTCCTCTCTGCCCTCCAATCTCCTATTTCCTTGCGTTGTTCCTGGTGGATGATTCCCATTTACCAAGTGGATGATCTCCACCAAAACTGCAATCCTCAAGGATTAAATCCTTGACTACATGCATGAGTTTTCTCCATGAGAAAACACATGCAACTGATAGTACACTATCTTTGACTTTAATCTCAACTGGGTCTTTCTCAAAATAGACATGCATGAGTTTTTGATGAGGGAATCTTCAGTTATTTGGAGTAGCACTAGTTGAGTGCATTAATGCATCAACTGACTATTTACTCACTATTAGTTCCTCAAACGGTTTGGAACTAATTTAACTGGACTTAACTCAATAAACTGAGTTAACTAATTACAACTCAAATATAACTCAATCTTATCTCCTTAATTTAAGGGATAACTCTTGCATGACTTCAGAAAGACTTCTAGCTTGAATTTCTCCAACTAATTAATTCAAAATAAATTAATTAATTAATTCTAAGTAGTTGTTAAGACTAAATTCGATTTTAATTCACAATTTAATTCAAGGACAAATTAAATTGGAATATTCTTGTTGCCATATTTAAAGATGAAGTTTATCCTCACATTTCAATATCCTTCCAATTGTGACTTTCAATACATGTAATCTACATTTGCATCTTGATGACATTGTAGAAGTTGAGGGTCTTAAGAGCAATATGATCATTCGCTTTCAAAATACATGAAGAAGTTGGCCAATAGGTGAACAGAAATTCTATATATTCACTTCAAATGTAACATACTTTGTGCATGGTCTCATTTCTTGTATAGAAAGAAACAAACAGATAATTGCAGCAAAGAATATTTTTCAACAACAAAGTTGAGATTGTTATGTTACAGGTGTATGTACAAAGACATGTTTGCATTGTGAAAATATATATTACTCCATTTATAATTGTCTAAATAATCATTGAAACGATATCAATAGGAAAATAATGCATGCTTCATAGTCATTGTATCTTGATAATAATTAGTGATTTCAATGTTGACATTCATGCTGTTGGAAAATGTAACTAGTTTTGGTCTTCATAATTGTAATTGTACTCATGCCAATATGTATATCTTATGTAATAAGCAAAAGAAGAAATAAAATTGTTATTTTAGAGCATGGGTTTCATGCTTCTTTTGATTGGTCTTATATGTAAAGCATGTTCTTCATGCTTCCAGGGTTTTTGATGTCATAGGATTTATTGCCATGAGTCAAGAGATTCAATGTCATTGATATAAGGCCCATATGGGCAAGTTTTACCATGTAAAAGAATTTATTTTAAGTCAAGATAGTCAAAATAAGCCTCCTAGCACAAGTTGGCCCAAAGATGGCTATTTTACCTCCACATATAAGTATAAATAAAATTTACTTGTCTCATTTCGAAACAAGTTCAATCTATAAAGAATTTTGATCTGGGGTGCGAAATCCAAGAAAGAAGACAACAAAGACAAGAAGAAGACAATCTAAAGCTAGAAGGAAGGAAAATCACGTTTTTGGTTAAGGTTTTCCCTCATTTTCTCTCACAGGTGTGAAGATTTTGAGTTACTTCAAGGGCCGAAGTTGCAGACCTACTGTTGGTCTAAAATATTAAATTTGGGGGCCAAAATTATGAGTTTGGTGCAATTCTAGAAGGGTTTGACTCTTGTTGACTTGGCTATACTTTGACCTAATTGGAAGGTCTTCTTGAAGGGATGACTCGGTGCTAGAGGAGGCTTTAGTCTTGAGGTTTAGGTCTTTTTTCCTCACTTGAAATAGATTCTATAAGAAAAGAAGATATCTTTTGAGTTTTCCCGTTGGAGCGGTTTTTCCCTGGCTTGAAGCCTAATTTTTGTGTCCATTGTCTTTACTATTTTTGCACTTGATAATTGTTTGATGAAGAAGATCTAATAAAGAAACACAAAAAGATAAATAAATTTTGTTAGAAAATTATATATTACAGAGTAATGCAACACATAAAATATTCTAGAAACACAAACACAGAAAATGGATAAAACAAGAGAGACACAGATATACGTTCACCCAATTTGGGCTACATCCACGGAGAACAGCCAGTCCTTCCTTTTATATTATCCACCAAAATGAAGAGATACAACCTACAGCAGATCTGTTGTAATTTCCTCTTTGCTCTCACACAATCTCATCTCTCTTTCTCACTTAGAATACACATATACACAGCCACAATACCATTCCCTAATATATAGCGAGGGGTTGCCTTCTATGGGTAAAATCCCTAAATTAAACATAGCTTCTATCGTCAGATCATCTGCCTAATGAAAGGCTCAGATTGACTACGAAATTACAACATTTTACAAGGTAATTTTACATCTATTTTTTAGCTTCGAGAGCGTTTCCCCCAAACCCCCATCGAGGGCCCACTGGCTCCCAGATCCCCCACTCGGGAGGGATGGGACCCCCCTCACCAAACCCCCCCCCCCCCCGCATGGAGGGGTGTACAGTCTTCTTGGGGTATACATCCAACTGAAACAAATACCTCAAAATAAAGAAGATAATCAGGCTCCACACCGAACAAAGTTCACAATCGATTATTAATATTAAGGAGAAATTGAATTAATAGTTGTCATATTTCATTCTCCAACACATGAAAATAGTCAAAGAAGAAAACGACTAATATACAATATGCGTTTGTAACATTAGTAAGAGATAAAAAACACAAATGTACTCCAAAAATAGACTCAAACTAACCATATTTTCCAATGTTGGTGCCTTTAAAGTTTCTCACAAAATTGGAGACAATTGAATATTTCCTAATGCAAGATTAGAGCACATTTTTTTCAGGTTCACAGCATATGAATCAAAGAACATTCTATAAATACTAGAATTTTTTCCTCCTTTTTTCCATTTTGCATTGGACAATTCTTCTATTTTTTATTTAATTACTATAAAGGAATATAACTAAGTATAAATAGTATAATGATATAAATCAGAATTGATTCCATAATAACATTTTTTTATAATATGATTCGAGTTGTTTGAAATTATCATTGGTGGCATCATAGATACATGTTATTTTATTTTATTGTCTCTCTAATTGTTAATGTAGGTACATTGGAAAAAAATTCCCTTTCATTCCAAATAGTGCAAATGACAACTTTTAAATAAGATAGCGAGACAATTAGCAATGAGAACAGTTAACCAAACAAATAGTACAATTTGTATTCCTTTCTAGAGTAAGTGGGAAAAGAAACATAGGATAAATATTCATTGACTTTGCAAATGTTTTCATTTTAAAATTTTCACATACTAAAATCAAATTAATTTGTAGATTAACTTTTAAGAAATAAAATTAACTTATTGTTTGTTGGACCAAAGGTCACATTAAGAGGGGGTTTGAATCAATGTGATAACAATTTTACCATTTCATAGATTTTCGTAATCAAATAGTCATATTGCAACGAACCATAAGAAACATATCAAAAAATAGAACAATACATCATAAAACCGACATCACATTAATGACACATCAAGAGGCCATCACAATACAAAGAGACACAAAATTTTACATGGAAACCCATATGAGAGAAAACCACATTTTTTTCTTATTCTTATGCTTCAATTCATTACATATATTTGCAGGCACTAACCCTTAAGAATGCAAGTTACTACTTGTAGTAGGCTACAACATGATTGAGGCACCGACACCGAAAATATGCAAGTATTTGATCCTTATAGGCTACAACCTTAGTGAGGCTTCAACCTCGATGATGAGTGTGACATCCCCTGGTCAATATGTCTCACATTGTAAATACTTGTAATTAATTAAATAATTGAGAGAGGGACATGGATTCCATTGCCTGAGGAAGGATATTGCTTAAGGGAATTGTTTTTTTAAATATCAGTCTCGTTTGGCTGGGTGGTTTTAAATGTGTTGATTGTGCCATAAATTAACTGAAAGAAGAAGGGATAGGTCTAGGTGTCCTTCAGCTCCAACGACAAGCAAGAAGAGGACAAAGTGTTGAAGGGAGAATGGGTTGTGTTGTCCTGAGACGTTGAGTGGCATGCAATCATGGAGAATGATGGGTGATTACTCTTTTGGGAAAAGAAAGAGGACTTCCATTCATTCACATGCTCTCTCTCATGCACACTCATACGCATTTGCAAAGAGAAAAATCTCTCTTAGGGTGCGTAGAAGCAATAAAAGAAATCATGTAGAGAATGTTGTGGTAAGAACAAGAAAAAATTCCTCCAAGGGTGGAGGTGAGAATGTAAAGAAGGCAGCAACCAAAATTTTCTCTTGTTAAGCTCTGGAGATATTAAAAACTAGTTGACGAGTCCTCACAGATGCTTGTTAGGTGAAAGCATTATGGAGAGAAATCGTTTGCTAAAAAACCATTGGAATCTTGTGGGTTGATGAACCACTAGCTAAAAGAGAAGTACCCAAGTATTTGGGGATTTGATGAACCACCAGGTGATGAAAACATCGATGCATTCTCTCATTAATTAAATATTTAGCAAAATGGCTTATGTGCTCCTATGGTGGCTTATACACTAACAAACCTTCCTCTATTGTGGACTCTCTTCTCCTGAAAGTGAGTTGAACTCTTTATACTCTAGTATCCTTGCATGAATGTTTATCATTTATGAAAAGTCTGAGAAGACTGAGTGGAAGCTTGTGTAGCTTGTGGGTGAATGTAGAGTGGCCTTATGGTATCTTCTTTCAGTTGTTTATTGTTGAGGTTTCCCTCAGAAATCACTCCATTGCAAGCCTCGGAATATGGCTCGGGGGTGACAGCTACAAGTAATAGTGGTTGTATCTTGTATATGGTTGGGTGGAGAGTTGAATACCCACTCTCAGTTACTAGCCTAATTTCCACATGAGACAAGTATTTAATTATGCTCATGATGTTTGAATGACATGTACATGTGCATGGTAATGGATCAATGGTCCTGTTGATATTAAGGAATGTGAATTCTTCTTTATTAATGGATATTAGATTTCCTGTATGCATGTCTAAAGAATGTTTAAATTACTAGGTGTTGTGTGAGCATAATTATTTGTATTTCTTTCATGAATTTGATTAATACGATTTGTCGTTTGTTTGTTATTTATTTTCTTTATGTATGTGAGTTGATTTATTATAAGAAGTGTGTTTTATGTCATGTAAGGAAGCTACTCAAGTTCGCTATGATTATGAAGAAAGGCCATTAAATGCACACTCACTGAGTGCATCTTACTAGGCATGTTATTTTCCTATGTTTCATCCATAGAACTCGTGTGCACCTTTCAGAAAGACAGTTGAATGTTGCAGCATCAATGTAAAACTAGGAAGGAACTCGGAAAAATTTTAATTGTAAAAGTCGTGCAAAACAGACTTGAATTCACCTGTAGGACCTGCCAAGCCAAGGGTCAAGAGGATCAGTTGAAAATGTTGGATCTTGGGTGAATTCATGCTCGACCTAAGGTGTGTAGGTCGAGTAGTTGGGTGAGTTTGCTAGTAAGGAGTCAGGCCATTCAAGGTCACAGTGCCTAGTCAGCCCTGGAGGTAAGCTCGAATAGGACCTCCATGTTGGGGGTCGGGCCCTTACATTAAATTTAAATCTTTGTGGATTTTTGGGCCGACCTCTAATTACTCGAAGGGGTGTGTCTATCCATGTGTATTTTTCCATGATGCTAGAGTGGGTGCGTAAGGCATCACGCAAGTTATTATGTGATTGCCACATGGGAACTAGTGATGATGTGGCAAGGCTTGTAATTTGTTTAACTTTGAATGGTCACATATTTTGATCCATAAGTTGGATTAATGAAAAGTCTCAATGAGATGAACTCAACAACATTGTCCATTTCAAATTCTAATGTATTGGGAAATATCGGAAAAAATGGATCCCATTTCCATAATGGGACCATGGAGATTAGGTCAGCATAGTAACTACCTCCTTCTACCCTTAGTTGGCATTGGGCTTAGGATGGGGGTATGATACAATGAGAAATACCTATCCTTCTCTAGGCTCGTACCTTATTGATAAGAAATCTTTAACCCACTCTAGGATCCTACCTCATTGGAGGCACCCACCTCCTTATCCAACTCCTTGTGGGCCTCTTTTCAAAATATTTCAAACTTGATCCACCTGCTCTTCAAATAAAACAAGACTTCAATGTGAATATGTTTTTTTTCTCACACTATTATCCATGCCCTTTCATGCCTTGTCATAATTTCATTTCAACATGCTCATCAATCTGGTCACACAAACTTCTTCTCGGAATCTATTCTCATCATATATCCAAAACCACTTCAACTAGCTCATAAACCCTCAAAAACATGCAACGAATATTTTGGTCATCAAATTTATGTCCACAAATTTTTGTATGCCTTTGGATGCATCCATCTCTGAACACTAATCACTACGCATCTTCTAAATTTCAATGTGGCTCAGGAATGAGGTCAAAAACTCAAAATAACCATTTAAAACCATATAATAAAATAACCAATATACAAATTTCCTTTTTCAAGGAAAATTAGAAAAAAAGTTCATATTTTGGGGCCAATGCTACAGAATGTATATCGTCGTTCTAATAAACATTCAACAAAAACCTTTATGGCATTCAATAAAAAATTTCTCTAACCTAACTACCTTCAGGACTCTAACTAGGGTCTCGGCCAATACAACACCAGCATGCCATCAATTGTGTTATACGATGTCATGCTCCTAACATTACAATAATTTTGACTCTGAACCAAGGTGAGGGCATAGGCCCACCTTACGCACAAATATGTTACATTGTGTCCAATCCTTAAGTGATTCTTAGTTTGATGTGTCAGGGTTTTGTGTGATGACCGTACACCATATACAATTTGTCAATATTCCACATATTTTCATTGTGGAATCCTTCGTTTCTAACATGAACAAATCCTCATACAAATATTGATGTTTGTTGACTGATACGCCATATAGTATGTGGATATTCCACATAACCTTATCAAGGGATGTTGTGTGACCAACATGCACCAATCCAATGTCAATTTATATGTTCCTCGTCAGTCATGTTGTCATGTGAACCGCAGATCAAGCCAAGTCTTTAAATGAGCCATGGTTATAATCAAATCATATATGCATTACAAACCATCTCAATCCACTAACAATGTTTCCTTATACACAACGAGGAGAACTAATTAACATTGTAACCATAATCAAAATAATCACAAGAACTATGTTCACTCCACAGAGGTTTGGCCTTCACTAATCAACAAAACTTGTATTTGAGCTACAAAATGTTTTCTTATCCTTGCTTCCTTGCTTGATTTTTGAACAAGTGAGGGGTATGTATTTATATTTGTTTTGTGGTCTTGGACTTATGGAGGGCCAACCAAAGGCCCATGAATCATGCTTGTAATCAAGGTGCAATGGGTCTAACTCATATAAACCATAATCGTGCCATATAACCAAGGGATAGGCCCATCTAAACAACCATATCCCATTTGATTACTTACTTCTATGCTAGGAGCCATATAACAAGGAGTTGAGCCCTTGCATAAAACCATAATTTTTGTTTAACACTCAGTTTCGTGTCAAGTGCCATATAACCATGGGTTGGGCCCTATCATGTGGCCGCACTCCTTATTTTGTATTAACACTCAGCTCCATGATAGGCACCATATAACCAAGGGTTGGGGCCTACCATGCGACCATACTCCTCCTTTTGGTTTAACCACCTAGCTTCACTCCTTAAACTCAGTGCATTGGTCCCATATGACCAAGATCTATCCCTAGGGGTCCCTGGTCATTTGCATGATGACATCATCATGATTTCATCATGCCACATGGAAACCCATGAGAGGTGCAAAATTTCACCTTTTTTCTGTAGGTTTTAACCCCGTACTGAAATTACCTGCATACGAATTCTAAATCACAGGAAAAATAAAAATGCGAGAGCATAACACATAAAACACATATACACAGAGATTTCCCACTGGATCTCAAAACCGAGACTACCA
>APFE031643659.1:0-32463 GCA_000404065.3 Pinus taeda | reverse complement strand
TTTGGAAAAGAAAGAACAAACATCTCTAGAATTCTTGCCAGCCTTGGAGATTCCTCTTGAATACCTTATGCACAACTCACAAATATCATCATATGATAACTGAAAAACATCACCTTTTCCTATCAGATTCAAGAGTTCTAAAAATTCATCTTTGATTCCTTTAAGAAAGAGTGTTTTTAAGATCTTTTTTTCCAAATGCTTATGCTTTGATTTTTGAAGGTTGTATTGAAATCGATCCACGTAGTCCTCCAAGCTTTCATCTTCCCCTTGTATCATATCGAAAATATCTCCATTGGGTTTGCAATAGTCTTGGTACTTCTTCAAGAATATGTTCTTCATGTCCTCTCATGTTTGGATGCAATTCCCACTTAGGCTCATGAACCATCGGAGAGTTGCTCCTTTTAGAGTAAGAGGAAACACTTTCAATATTTGATCGTTAGTGTAATAATCATATCCTCTAAAAATTATTTCGAACTCAAATAAAAATGTATCTGGATCTTCATTTGTCAAGCCATGAAAATTTGGTAGAGAAGATGGGGGAATTATGCGCATTTGTGTCACTCCTCCTAGATCTTTGATAAGAAATTCAAAAGTAGAAATGTGAGCCATTTCTTACCATAATAGAAGATGTTCTTCATGTGTTCATCCGAAGCTTCTTCTTCAAATGTTCCTGTCAATTGGTTAGTGAAATGGGTGGTGCTTACATCACCACTTGAGTGAAATCATGAGATTTGTTTTTCAAAATTTCTATATATTTTTTTAAGTCATTCACACAGAAATTCAAACATCTATTTCTACCCTAAGTTCTTTAACAGTTCTGTTGGAAAGCAGGCGGGGGAGCAGGGCTTTTACATGCTCCTATACATAGGTTTTTATATTCCGTTTTTAATACCCAATTCTTTCCTAACAGGCACTCATCAGATGCACACTACTCTTTAAAAGTGGCTACACTCTCCCCGGCAACGGCGCCAAAATGTCGAGCGATAAAAAGGTGTATTTTTAACTCCTAATTACCTTCACATTAATTGTCAACCTAGGGACGAATTTTTATTCCAAGAATGTACTCAGTCTGAGGCGGCTATTTACTCAAGAGTAATGTTATGAAAGATGTAGTACAATGCTCAAAATATAAGAGTAAACGGATGCTCAAAATGAGATCTCCTTACAGCAAAGCACTTTAAGACTTAAATCATGCATTCAGAAAACTACAGTAAATGATCAGTCAAGGGTACAGTAACAGTAGCTCATCCCTTTGTAAACTGATATAAATTAAATCAAGCATAAATAATATCCACAATCTGAGAACTTAGGTAGCGATAGCCAATGTCCTTTACAGTTGTTGATCTCACACACAACACTAAATAACCAATTCGAAAGTGCAAAGAATTAAATCAATCGTATTACTACAACTTAATGAAAATGAGACAATTGTGCTAACTAGAAGAATGTTGAAAGGCAAGCTTAATTAATTGCAGAAAGTAAATGAATAATAGCGCTAAGTATTAGAAATGAGAAACCAAACTTATATAACTATAATGAATAGAAAATTGTTAAATTACTAGAGTGATCAGCGCAGCTTTGAAGATGAAATGAACAGCACAACAACATGCTGGCAAAAAGCAGTGATCTCTGTTAAGAAGGAAATGAACAGCAACGCAATTTAAGTACATTATATTAAACAGATCAATTCATTTAGTCTAGAAATACCAAGCAGTAAAGTTACATGATTACGATAAATAGAAATAAAATCAAACCATCACACGGTAAAGATCATGAAATAATGGTACAGGAATGGCAAGTGAATCCACCAGGGTTAGGCCCTTAACCACCAATGATCACTGCCGATAGTGCTTCAGAAGATGCGAAGGAATAGTAACTCTGCTTATATATTAATCATCAAATCGAACAACATTACATTGAGTTGTGTCTTCTCAGCAGCGAGAGTCTGCAAATAAAATTACAGTTCACAATAATACTCGTTCCATCTCCCTCTCCCCCTATCCTATCCTATTCCATCATGAGTAATCCATCATCACTCTTGAATCTCTAATTCTAAGTCCTCAATTCCATCATTCGAATCCCCATCTCTGATCTTTGTTCTGATTTAAATACAAAGAGAGCAGAGAGCGATTACAACCGTGATGATTAAAATATCATTATTATTAAAAAATTGGATTGTTTCCAACCAATTGATCAACAAGAAAATATATTTCCATTCATCTTTCAACAAGAGCAAGGCGAATTTGGCTTTGCAGCTAAGATTTGGAAAACGGCCACACAACAAATCTGAGAAAATCGTGCTCAAAGAACCATGTGTTTCTCTCAATACAAGCTGAATTTCGGCAAACCATTCTTTGCTAAAGTTAATTTGGTCCATTCTGGACAAAACCCATGTTCCAGATTTTCCAGATGCTTCTTCATTTGCTCAAAATCTCAACCACAAAATTGTCACTTCTTATTCCAACGAATTTCTAAATTGGAATATTTAATGATCAAATCTTCAATCGGGAAATTATCTTTGAGGGTAAAAATGGTGAATAATGTTACAACCGATTTATTAAAACTATCATTGATAAAATAATGCATAATCATCAATTTATTAAAAATAAAGGAGAATAAATAATATTCATTCATAAGAGCATAAATCGTTATAAAATAGAATTATATGATAAACCGTGATTAATAACATGATAAAGAAAAGTAAAAATGGATGAAATAAGTGTTAAAAAGGTGGTCGTATTCACGGCCCAACACCACTGTGGCCACTACTAAGATCTAGAAGATTGATCCTGAAGATCCAGAAGAGGGGGAGTGCCTATTCCACTCACAGATGTGGGTGAAGGGTTCTCCATTGTAGTTTATTATCAACAGCGGGAGCCAAAAGAACCTCATTTCACAAGAGGTCATGAAGCAGTTGGGCCTACCAACTACAACACATCTGTAGTCGTAAACCATTAGGTGGCTTCACCAAGGATGGGATCTCCGCATCATCCAGTAGTTTTGCCTTCCCTACAACATCAAGCCCTTCATGGATGAGGTATTGTGTGATGTTTCTCCTCTTAAAGTTTGCCAGGTATTATTAGGACAACCATACTTATGGAAGCAACATGTTGTATATGATTCTAGACCTCACTTTTTTCTTTTTTCTTTAGGTACTAAGTTATATAGGATACTGGAGGTAGCCCCACCTATCACCATCTCTTTGACCTCTGCTAAGAAATGCAATAACATCATCTCCTAGACTGGGAATTTTTTTTTCTTTCTGATTCTCCCTCAAAGTAAGGGGAAGGTTTTAGCCATGTCCATGGGCCCTGGGAAGGGTTCCTCCAAGCAGAAGAAGCAGTTGGATGCGGTTGTGGAAGAATATAGGGACATCTTCTCTTCACACCCAAATAGGTACCCTTGCATTGTCAGTTCAAGCATTCAATCGATCTAACTCCCAAAGCACCTCTGCCCAATGGGATGATATATTGTTGTTCCATTATGGAAAATGAAAAGATCAAGAGAAAAATCTAGGAGTTGCTGCAAAAATGGAACATCTAACCAAGTTCCTCACTTTGGGGAGCCTGATTGTACTGGTACAGAAGAAAGATGGAACATGGCAGCTGTGCATTGATTATCAGGCATTAAACAAAATCACTATCAGGAATAGGTATTCAACCCCACGGATTGATGACCTGCTGGACCAACTCAAGGGGTCCAAGTATTTCAACAAGATCGATTTGAAGTCTGGTTATCATGAGGTACCCATAGAGCCCACGGATGTATGGAAGATTGCCTTTAAATCCAAGGAAGGACTTTTTCAATGGTTGGGTATGCCCTTTGGGTTGATAAATGCCCCCACGACTTTTATGAGGTTAATGGATGACATCTTGATGTCCTTCACCAACTCGTTCATGGTGATTTATCTAGATGACATCCTCATCTTCAGAAAGAGTTGGGAAGATCAATTGCAACACATTCAGGAGGTCCTTCAAACCCTTTGGTAGTACAAACTGTGTGCCAACTTGGAGAAATGCACCTTTGGCATGACTCAGGTCCAGTACTTGGGGTACATCATAGATGGGTGTGGCATGCATGTGGACTTGACCAAGATCCAAGTAATTCTGGATTGGCCAGCCCTAACCACTTTAATGAAGCTTCACAACTTTTTGGGCCTTACGATATTTTATCGGAGGTTTGTGTTGGGGTTCTCCCATATCACTTTGCCTTTGACTCAGATTAATAAGGGCGAGGCAAGAGAAAAATTTTCGTGATATGAGTCCCTGATGAGCCTCATCATTGGGTAATTATATGGGCCTTAATTCACCTCCTAGCTTAGTCAAACCAACTATTCTCACAACATATTGCATACTTTTGATTATATTTTTTTTGTGAGATGAGTTAGAGTTGGATATTTTGCTTTGTGGTCTAATGTGCATTTAATGCAGGATTAAAGGATAAAAGCAACAAAATTTGGAAAAGAACTTGGTAAAAACTCGAATGGGACAAGGGAGAGGAATTATAGGAGGTAAATCCTCCTCATTTACTACCCCTCCATTTGAATATTGCTCCATCATCTCAGAGTGAAAACAACCAAATCATGAGGACTAGAAGGCAGCTGAGCAAGTGAAAGTCAAAGCACTAGTTTATCTCGAGTTTGGGAGCTGAGTCTCCCTAATTTTAAGGAAGTCGTTAGAGACTTCAGACGTACAAGTAGAGAGGCCTAGGACCTAAGTAGGATTCAGATTTTTTATTGTAAAACTTTACTCTATTTTCAAGCTGCAAGACTTGTGATAGTTTTTTTATGTAATCCATTGTTTTGATAATAAGAATGAGTCTTGTTTTGAGCCAGCACAGAGTTAACTCAGAGGGCTGAAGCTCTTGGGTTAGGGCCCAACCCTAACAGCTAAGGCTCCTCTTTATTGTACATGTATGCTAGCATAGATTCATGGTTTAATCGTTCATTTTCTTAAATAGCTGCATTTCCATTACAGCAGTGTAGCGCATAGATTTATGTTCTAATCATTCATTTGCTTAAGTAGCTACATTTCCATTACAGTAGTGTAGCATAGATTGGTTGTGTTTTATTCTGCTTCCAGTTGTGCCTTCTTTCGATTAGCAGGTTAGCAAGGAGAATAATATCACCATAAGTTTGTCAGTAGGTGTCTCGGCCTCACCTCCTCCCTCTAGGACAATGACTTGAGGAAGAGACCCTTCAACAACCCCAAAAACAAGAATTTCTAGTTCTTGCATGAGCTTTGGAGTTTGTCATCTTGATTCAGTACTTGGTTCATTTCATTGTTATCTTTTTCAATCACTCTCTTTTTGTAATAGATCTCACTCATATTCTCATTTCCTTCAGCACGAAATGCTTAGCTGAAGCTAATGAATCACTTCTTAATCGAATTATACTCGTAGATCTCCTTACCATCCGATCCACAACAAACCTGGCCAATCACCATCAACTGCATGCATATTCATTTCAACGTTTTACTTTAGGCACTCCGAATCATCACCATTGATCTGCCTTGCTTGATCCAACAGCTATCGCGTCACCCGATCACCAACTAGCTTGGACGATCTCCATCATTGATCAATCCCGCATGATCTAATGGCTATTGTGCAATCTTGTGTGAATTATTGCACGACCGATATCCGCTCGAGAGCATGCGAGAAAAGTGGTTTTCTCATGCTACTTGTCACTCACTTAGGCTAATCGCAAAAAATTTAGGAACTCTTCTTATAGCTTTGAGGGCGCGGCGAGAAACTGCTTATCACCTACGAAAACCTGCTCCATCATTCCACACGTTTTCCACCCTTCTATCAACACATGACTTGATGTGATCCATCCGTCTATTGACTTCATCTCCCACAATAAGATCTTCGCCATTCATCTCCTAGTAATCATGTTCATCCATCTATTGACTTAACCTCTTATGATAAGATATCTGACGCTTATCTTCCATTATTCTTGTTCATCCATCTATTCACTTCGTCTCCTACGATAAGATCTCTGCCATTCATCTCCTGGTAATCTTGTTCGTCCATCTATTGACTTAACCTCCTGCAATAAGATCTCCACTGCTTATCTTCCATTAGTTCTGTTCATCCATCTATTCACTTAATCCCTTGCAATAAGATCTCTACCATTCATCTCTCATTAATAATGTTCATCCATCTATTCACTTAATCCCCTGCGTTAAGATCTTCGTTGCTCGTCTTCCATTTATACGGTTGATTGATCTGATTGATCCAATGATTCCCATGCGCTACTACTTCGCTACATCCTCCTTTCACTAATTTCGATCTTCGCTTGCTCTTCCGCTTGACTCCTCGCATGCTTGATGTTACCAAAAAAAAAAAAACAAAATGTTAAAATAGACTTAGTTTAGTTTCCTTACTTACAAATTACTTTGGTTTGATGTTATTTACTTCTGTAACTTAGATAGCAACATTAGGATAGTGTTGATTTAGCAATTCTGCTTAGCATGGTTGTTTAAATTGTTAATTAGGACATGGTGTGATTTAGCATTACATGTTGTTTTCTTCATTACTGTAGTAGAGTAGCTCTCTTAGAATAGATTTGCTCTTCTTCCATCAAAGAATCAAGATTCTTCTGACCCTATAGAAGTCTAGCTTGGAACCCTTGGGGTCTCTCACCAGATGAATAGTGACAATAGGCAGGACCTTCACTTCTACTTGTGCATATAGCACTGTCACCTCCAAGTTTGTACGAACCCAAAGTTTATAAGTAAAGATGGTAGCCCAGGAGTTGTAGCATCCTCGCTGCAATATTGGCGCTCATCACTTTTTGGCACCGTTGCCGGGGAGGTGTCTAAGCAGAATGTGATTACTGCTTTCTTTTCTTCTATTTCTAGTATGCATTCTTTTCTTTTATTTCTAGTCTCCAGTTTTCTTCCATTACTTTATTTCTGTAAAAGTAATCTAGTAGCTTCCTTTCTTTCATTTGTCATTATCTACTTTCCTTTCCATTTTGCAAGTAGAATTTCAAATTCAGCAAATAGTTTTTTGTTAGTAGTTTTCATTCAATCAACAATTTCATTTCTGCAAATTACTTTCCAACTTAAAAATAAATAAATAAACCTTATAAAATCCAACCCAAGAACATTTCCTTTCATGCCTCGTAGGAATAGCGACAATTTAGGGAAATTCTTGCCAAATACCCCCACTGCATCCAACAACCAACCTTCTCTCTTCTTTGGTGGTTGTGAACTGGAGGAACCTTTAGGTGAGCAACCTGACATATTTGAAGAACCTACATAGGAAGAAGAAGAAGAAGAGGAACCCATTCCTACTAAACCAATGGCTAAAAACTGAAATGACAGAGGAAATAGAGAGAGAATTGAGGGTGCCTTCCCCAATAGTGAAACCAATGGGGACACTAAGTTGAAGAATATAAGCCCCTCTGCTCTATGTCATTTCCATGGCCTGACCACAGAGGACCCTGACACTTTCCTATTTGAGTTTTTTGTTATATGCCAAACCTATGACTATACAGATGATGAGCAAAAGTTAAAACTGTTTCCATCTAACCTCAAGGATGCAGCATTGCATTGGTTCATGGGTTTACCTAGAGATATCATCACAACTTGGGGTCAGATGCAGCAGCATTTTAACAAAAAATATAGGGACTGCTGTAGGTCAAAGGATACTAAAGAAGAGATTTTCAGGATGACCATGAGCGAAGATGAATCCTTAGAAGACTACAAAGAAATATTCCATCTCTGTTACAAAAGGGCCAGGTGCACACTTGACCCCGAGTCACTAAAGTCAGTCCTGCTTAGAGGAGTAAGGGAAGATCTTTTGGATACCTTAAATTTGTTAGCAGGAGGAGATATCTACCAATTACCCTATGAGGATATCAATACTGTCTTTAGAAACCATTCTAGGGCATCCAGGAAAAAGGATAGGAGTACTTAACCTATGGCCAGTACATCATCTTCCAACTCATCCATCAAGGGTGAAATTGGAAATATGCTGGAAGATTTCAAAAGTGAGATGTTGCAAACCCTTGCCTTTCAATTGGATACCATGAACATCAAAAGGAAGCAAGAGGAATAAGAGAGAACCTTGGCCTTCGTTTATCCTAGATGCACCAAGAGACATCCTAGGAACAAATGTCCATTGAATTGCATTGAGATTTGCTCAGTCTGTGAAGAAAACCACTCCAAAAACAAGTGCCCTTCTTTACCCAGACTCAATTTTTATATCAAGGAGCTGAAGGGGTCATTGAGCAACTTTGTTACATCAACCAAAGGAGACCTCTTGGGCCTAGACCATACCAGCAGGGTATGCAAGGGTTATCCCATGCATATTACGACCCCAACCAAACCACAACTATACCTTCCTGGGGACCCCCTGCTCATCCTTCCTGGTCTACACCCCCTCCTTGGTCCTATGCATCTCAATATAATTCCCAGCCAGCCAGCTAGTCATTTCAACCTTATGTTCCACCACAACCTCAGTGGAATACCCCACTCCAAGGGTGGAGACCCTAATACAACAATGCTCCAACTCTATTGCCTCCACCCTACCCAACCACAAATCCTACACTCTGCTCCACCTAAGAAACCCTAGATGCCTGCCCAGCCAAATCTGAACCTGAACATTAGGCAGGCTCAATAAGTATACAGTGGAGAGACATCGTACCCAGCTTATGATGTAGAAGTCCAGGAGATCAACCTAAGATCTGGGAGAATTATCCGGGATAACCAACCTCCCTCTCCACATAGGGAGGTTGAGGAAGAAAGAGAGGAAATCAACCTTAAAGTAAATCCACCCTTTCCTGAGAGATTAGCTCAACCACTCCAGTCTACCTTAGAAGAAACTGCACTTCTGGGAGAATTGAAAAATCTATGTGTAAAGATCCCCCTTCCCTAGGCAATAAAAGATGTTCCCATTTACAATAAGTTGATTAAGGAGAAATGCTTCAAGCATCCAGGAAGAAGAAAAGGGGATGCCCCTACCATTAATGGCATTGGGTAGCTGTCTGACTTAATGTTGGTGTAGGTAATATGTTCGAATATTTGGACCCTAGAAGACCTGTAGTAGATGTACACATCAATGGCACCATTTTCCCACAAACTATAATCAATCTTGGGGCTGCCATTAATGTGATGACCAAGGACACCATGCTCAAGCTCAACCTCCAAGGGTCATTGAGGAAGACCACAATAGTTCTACAACTTGTAGACCATTCCATAGTCACCCCTGAGGGAATTGTGGAGGATGTAATGGTCTCCATTGACTCCTGGGAGTACCTTGCAGATTTTCTAGTTCTCCAGCCTAAGGCTAACCTTACTGGTTACCCTCTTATCCTTGGGAGGCCATGGTTGGCCATAGCTAATGCTTACATTAGCTACAGAGCTAGGAATATGACCATCAAGAATGGGCATATGTCCAAAAGTTAGTCCTAGACCCTTCTTCTCAACCTTCTCTAGAGCATGATTTACCTTTATGGTTGGAGGATGATGAAGAAAATGAGGTCTATTCAGCCCAACTTTATGCTTTGGAAGCAACCATAAGAGGAGGACAACAAGATGAGGATGACTTAATTGAACACCTGCTCCAAATTCCAACTCCTAGTTTGTTACCATTAGAAGAAGAAGGGAAACCCAGAACAATCATCCAATTGACTTATGCATGGCCAATTCCAACCCACTCTGTGTCAAAACCATAGAATTTGGCCAAATAAAACTTTGAAAATTAATCCATCTCTTTCTGCTCTTGAAGAGGAAAAGCTATGCAACATGTTGATAGAAAACCTAGAAGCCTTCGCTTGGAGTTACAAGGAAATGAAGGGAGTACACCCCTCAGTGTGTACTCACCACATATACATCAAAGAAGGTTGCAAGCTGGTCCAACAACCACAAAGGAGGATGAATCCAGCTCTTAAAGATATAGTCAAAGAAGAACTGAAAAAACGACTAGATGCAAGATTCATTTACACAATCTCCAACAGTGAGTGGGTCTCTCCTTTAGTGTTAATTCCCAAGAAAAATGGTAAGTGGAGGATTTGTGTCAATTACAGGGAGTTGAACAAAGCCACAAAGAAGGATAATTTCCCCCTACCCTTAATTGACCAAGTGCTAGATGGTCTGGCAGGGAAGAAGTTTTTTTCTTTCCTAGATGGATTTAGCGAGTACAACCAAATCCAAATCTACCCAGAAGACCATGATAAGACCACATTCACCTTTCCTTGGGGTACTTTTTCCTATAGGGTCCTTCCTTTTGGCCTATGCAATTCTCCTGCCACTTTCCAGAGAGAAATCTTGAGTATTTTTGTTGAATTAGTACATGATGTGGTGGAAATTTATATGGATGATTTTACACCTTATGGCTGTGATTTTCAAGAATCCCTGATTAACTTAGGAAAAGTATTGCACAAATGCATTGAAATGAACCTGTCTCTAAGTCCGTAAAAATGTGAATTCTTAATGACTGAAGGGACCGTGCTAGGTCATTCAATATCTCACCAAGGACTGTAGGTGGACCCGAACAAAATAGAAATCATCCAAAGGGTTCCACCTCCACAAAAGCAGAGGGATGTCAGGAGTTTCTTGGGGTTAGTTGCATACTACTGAAGCTTCATAAAAGACTTCAGCAATTTGGCCTCTCCTTTATTTGGGTTGTTGGCCAAAAACTTAGAGTTTATATGGTCAAAAATCTGTCAAGAGGCCTTAGACATTTTAAAGGGTAAGTTAACCACTGCACCAATTCTTTGAGGCCCAAACTGGGCCCTCCCTTTTCATATTCATGTTGATGCCTCACGCAAAGCCATAGGAGCAGCCTTAGGTTAGGCAGAGGAGAAATTTCCCTACGCCATCTATTTTATCAGTAAGAACCTGTCAAAGGATGAGCTAAATTATACTGTGACCGAAAAGGAACTCCTGGCTGTTGTGCATTCATTAAAAAAATTTAGGAATTACATTATAGGCTACCAAACATTTGTGCATATTGACCATGCTGCAATCAAATATTTAATGAACAAACCAAATGTGAATGCTAGAATTATAAGATGGTTGTTTTTATTACAGCAGATTGATCTAACTATTGTTAATAAGCCTGGTAAGGAAAATGTTTTTGCAGACTTTCTATCTAGGATGGATCTGCCTATAGGTGAAGAAGGAATGGTGGATGAAAAGTTACCAAATTAGCATTTGTTTGCTATTTTAGTTCTCTCCCCATGGTTTGTTAACATAGAAAACTATTTGGTATCAACACAGTTCCCACCAAACTTTCCCTCCAAAGAAAAGAGAAAGATAGTCAGGAAAAGTGCCCCCTTCATCTGGATTGGGGGCAATCTTTTCAAACTTGGCCCAGATCAAATCTTGAGATGGTGTGTAAGGGAAGAGGAAGTCTTTGACATCCTTCTGACCTATCATGATGGGCCTTGTGGAGTTCACTTTATAGTAAAGAGGACAACATTCAAATTGTTACAAGTGGGCTATTATTGGCCCACTCTTCATCGGGATGTAAAAAAGTACATTAGTCAGTGTGATCGGTGCTAGAGGATGAGAAAGCCTACTCCAAGAGATGAAATTCCCCTACAACCTCAAGTGAATTTCGAGCCATTTGACAGGTGGGGCATGGACTTCATTGGGCCTATCAAGCCTCCTTCAAAGCAAAAACAATACATTATTGTGTGCACTGATTATTTGTAAGTGGGTTGAAACCAAGGCGATTAAGGCAGCAAAAGAAGAGAAGGTGGCTGAGTTCCTAAGGGAGAATGTATTCTACAAATTTGGGTACCCTAGAGAGCTAGTCACAGACCAAGGCAGCCAGTTTACCTCCAACATGATTGAAGAACTACTTAGCCATCACAAAATCAAGCATAGGACCTCCACTCCTTATCATCAACAAGCTAATGGGCAAGTGGAGGTGACCAACAGGGCACTGAAGAGCATCTTAACCAAGGTAGTGAGTAGCACAAAGGATTGGGCAGAGAGACTAGTTGAGGCCACCTGGGCCTATAATACAACATGGAAGACCACCACTGGATCTACACCCTATGAGCTGGTCTACGGGAAAAAGGCTTTGTTGTCCATTGAGTTTGAATATAAGACATTGAGGATGGAAACCCAACTAGATTTGGATCTTAGTCATGCACAAAAAGGAAGATTGTTCCATTTGAATGGCTTGGATGAATTCAGACTGCAGGCCCTCCTACATACAAAGACAGTTTGGATTCAGAGGAATATATGGCATGATAAACATATTAAGGGGAAGTAATTTGAAGAGGGCGATTGGGCATTGTTATATGATTCTAAGTATAAAGACTTCAAGGTCAAGCTAAGGACAAGATGTTTCGAACCTTATGTGGTGGAAAGATTCCATGATAATGGTTCAGTGCAAATCAGAAGTATAGATGAAGAAGCCATTTGGTTTCTTGTTAATGGACACCGATTGAAAATGTACAAGAGGCCTTTATCAAAGCAAGAGTTCATTGACAATATCAATAAAATAGTGATGATGGTGGAGCAAGTTCCAACTCCTCCCTCATTAGGTCAATAAAAAATAAAAAATAAGGACTCAGGTGAAAACCTCCATGAGGCATCTGAGTCCCATCTTTGGGTTGAAAACCTCGTGATGCGGCCCCAGGATGAGAAAAAATAGAAATAAGAATAAGAATATCCTTGGGTGAAAACCTTCCTTGAGGTGGCCAAGGTAAACATCTAGGGTGAAAACCTCTTTGAGGCAGCCTAGGTGTTTAAAAAAAAAAAAGGAGAAAAAAGACATAATTGTTATTTACAGGTGGGTGAGAAAGACAATCAAGGAGTAAAGAGAAGATCCAAAGGGAACCCTGCCTCACATATATTCATCTCCTCCACTCCTTACCATGCATCACTCCATCAATTCCATTGTTTTCTTCACTTCATTTCTTCTATTCAGGCGAATACTGTGTTTTCTACAGGATCCCCAAAAAACCTACCGGAAGCAATCTGAGGGTGAGTGGTAGGTTGGTTAGGTCTTGTACCAACCTATCCCAAAGAATATAAATAATCAACTACAGGTCTTCACTAGGATGATCCAGGATCTCTAGACAATAGACAATAGAGGAGGAAGAAGAATGACCATGCAACAAATAAACAACGCGGCACCTCTAACCTTTGACAACTGTAGCATGGCATCAAGACCATAGGTAAGTATCCCTCTCACTCACTCATATACATCATGTTCTCAAAAGTTGTAAGGGTTACGAGGTGGTTGATTTATAATTGAAAAGGTGGCAAGTTAACTTGGCCACCTTCGTTCAGTCATCACATACAAAACTGGGTGTCCTCTCACACGTGGCTGTAGTCAACTCAAAGATAGAGGAGGAGTAGGACAAGAAGTGGTTAACTACGGATCTACGAGGTGGGAGCTGAGTACGAGGAGTGGGAGCTGATTATGAGGAACTTCACCCCAAAAAGCCATAAAGGGAACAAAACATCATTTGCATGCATTCGTGCATTCCACCTCCTCGAAACTCCCTCACACAAGTTGCTCTCATAACTTTGGCCACCCACCGTAAGCAAGGATCCTTTGTTCTGCAAGAGAATTTCTATAGGAGCATGCACAATAATTCCTACAGGAACAATCTATAGGAGCATGCACAATAATTCCTATAGGAACAATCCACATGAGCAGTATACAAGATGCATAGAGGTAGTCTACAGGATAGGCAGAGAGGGATTCAAGAGGGAACATCATGAGAATTGTCCACTGCCACCATTCTAAAGAGGTAGGATCTGAAAATCCATCCCCATTTACAAGCAAATGAACTAAAAATGCTCTAAAAGCTAGTGGATATAACAACTGTGAGAGGTGAATTACATACATAAGAAACTCTGTTTTCTCCTGAATTTAAAATTATTGTGTCAAACCTCTCATTTACTCCTCAAGGCTCACAAGAAAGATGACATGAGGGTTTAATAGGAGAAAACCCACAAACACTGTGAGGATAAAACAACACCCCCAAGTTCTTGAAATCTTTATAAGGCACTAACGGATGGGGTTTTTCGAAAAATTCACAGGGTACGATGATGAGGTGGCTCAAGAATTTGCTCATTCCCTCACTCCACATAGTAGATTCCATGCCACTATTATAGTTAGAGGGCTCACTATAGATCTCACCCCAGAGCTCATCAATAGGGTCATCACACTTCCCCTATGAATTCCATGGAGAAAAGAAGAAAAAGCAGATAGTCAAGTGGCAAAAAGGAAATTCATTTTAGAAGGTGAAGAGACCACAGAGGATAAAAAAGGAGTAAGGAGGGACAGTCTACCATACCCATGGCGTGAGTTAGGTTACCAAATCATCAAATATATCTCATGTGAGGGTAGATACAGTGTTGTTTATGGCTACCATTTTAGGATGCTTGAAGAATTAACATTTGAGGTAGAAACGCTAGTTCACCAAAGACTCAGCATACCCTATTTATTGATACAATCACTCATAGACTCCAGTAAAAAAGTAAAGGAAGGGAATTCCCAACAATTGTCTCACCATGGGTTGATCAGGATCCTCATTGAAGATGCCCTCCAACACCTCAGGATCCCTATAACATGGCCAGTCTACAAATGCTTACCAGCAGAGGATGACATCAAAACCCTCACCTATGATGTTAGTCCTTCTGTCAATGAGGGGCAGGAAAAACAAGAAGAAGAAGATACAGATCTAGATGGGGATGAGATGGATGAAGAAAAAAATGATACAGAGGAACATGATTAAGTAGGAGAACAGAAGGAGGATGATGCTGAAACAGAGGAGGAAACTAAGGAAGAAACTGATGAAGATGAGAAAGAACAACAAGAGGAAGAATATAAGAAAAACAGAGAGGAAGAAGGCATTGAAAAATAAGGGGAAGAACACAAGGAGGATTCACCTAGGGTGTCTCCAGAGGCCCCTGAGAGGGGGCAGCAGCTGCCCTCACTGCTCTCAGCACCCCAGTCAAGAAAAAATGGAAAAGAAGAAGGAAAACCCCTCTATATTTCAGAACAAGAAAGAGCACAAGAATCAAACAAGGGAAGCCACAAATATCAACAAAAATCCCTATGGAGATTGAAGATTCCCCTACACCAAGAGACAAAATGTTGTCCCCTAAGTCACAAATCACCTATGTAAGGAGGCTTAGTACCATATCAACTCCCTTAAAGTGTAAGGCCATCCCACAGGATCCACAACAAAAACTACAAGAAGCACAGAAATTGGAAATCAAGGTAGGGGAGCAGCAAAAAATAAAAGAGGAAGATATTGGGCACATGGAAGAGAAGCTCAAAGAAATGGGCAACGAGCTAAGTGGCTTAAGGGACAGAGAAGCACTAATGAGAGATCAACTTGATAAGGGAAATGCATGGCTGAGAGTACAGCTGTAGGGAAGGGAAAACCAACTAGCATGTATGGCCAGCCTCTCCTTGGAGGTCGTCCAGTGTAGGATGCCAGCTAAATCCTATGCTCTTTACCTCAGATAACAATGGTTGAAATTTCATATTAAAACACTAGCACAAAGGGGCACCATGCCATTTTAGGACTACATGCAGTTTATTGATCTTTGCGATCAAAGTACACTAGAGGATAGGGCCAAAATGGTTGAGTTTTACTTACAAAACATGGCCCTCACAGACATGAATATTTGGGACCCCAATGCTGAGCTAGGAGATCTATAATTAATGGCTTTGGCATCATGGATGAACCATGAGGAGTCAAGGGCTACAAAGATGAAAATAATATTGGCCAGAGAGCAAAATGAACCTATTTGCATCAGATCTGAACAATTAAATCCCATGGCCCTAATCAACACCCATAATCTAATTTCAAATGATCCTCAGCTGGCACCTAGATATCTTGCTGCCCAAGAGCAAGGAATTTCAGATTTTGAGGATACATTTAGGTTGTTAGGAGATGATAGTATACATGCCTGCTTAAGGAGATGGAACACACTACCACAGCTTGAAGATCAAAGAATATCACACCCCTCAAAGGTTGAGAGAGGCACTCAACAAGACACCTATGTATAAGCAATCAATGCAAAGGTTGAAGGTCAATTGGATAGGCCTAAAACTCAGCCCACCACTACTCCTAGGGATGCTAGAAGGGAGAAAAGAAGAAGAGGAAAGAGGCAGTGGGAAGAAGTAGAAAGGAAAGCAGGCTTCTATGAACAAGAAGAATAGACCACAGCAGATGCATGGGATGTTAAAGAGGCTACTAGAGCCATGAAGGACATGGACATTGACTAAGTTGCTCAGAGGATGAGCAACACTTTTAGTAGGGGGGTGATGATGAGCCTCATCATTGGGTAATTATATGACCCTTAATTTAGCTCCTAGCTTAGTCAAACCAAGTATTCACACAACTTATTGCATACTTTTGATTATATTATGGTTATGAGATGAGTTAGAGTTGGATATTTTGCGTTGTGGTCTAATGTGCATTTAATGCAATATTAAAGGATAAAAGCAAGGAATTTAGGCAAAGACCTTGGTCAAAAATCGAATGGGACAAGGGAGAGGAATTATAGGAGGTAAATCCTCCTCATTTACTACCCCTCCATTCAAATATTCCTCCATCAGCTCGGAGTACAAAAAGCCAAATCGTGAGGACTAGAAGGCAGTCGAGCAAGTGAAATTCAAAGCACCCGTTTATCTCGAGTTTAGGAGCCGAGCCTCTATAATTTTAAGGAAGTCGTTGGAGAATTCAAACGTATAAGTAGAAAGGCCTAGGACCTCACTAGGATTCAGATTTTTTATTGTAAAAATTTACTCTATTTTTGAGTTGCAAGACTTGTGACAGTTTTTGATGTAATCCATTGTTTTGATAATAAGAATGAGTCTTGTTTTGAGCCAGCACTGAGTTAACTCAGTAGGCTGAAGCTCTTGGGTTAGGGCCCAACCCTAGCAGCTAAGGCTCCTCTTTATTGTAAATGTATCCTAGCGTAGATTCATGTTTTAATCATTCATTTGCTTAAATAGCTGCAATTCCATTACAATAGTGTAGTGCATAGATTTTTGGTCTAATCATTGATTTGCTTAAGTAGCTACATTTCCATTACAGCAGTGTAGCGTAAATTGGTTGTGTTTTAGTTTTCTTCTAGTTGTGCCTTCTTTCAATTAGCAGGTTATGAGAAAACAATCACTATAAGGTTGTCAGCAGGTGTCTTGGCCTCACGTCCTCCCTCTGGGATCATGACTTGAGAAAGAGACCCTTCAAGGACCCCAAAAACACAGATTTATAGTTCTTGCATGAGCTTTGGAGTTTGTCATCTTGATTCAGTACTTGGTTCATTTCATCGTTATCGTTTTCAATCACTCTATTTCTATAATAGATCTCACTCATATTCTCATTTCCTTCGGCATGAATTGCTTAGTGGAAGCCAATGAATCACATCTTAATCAGATTATACTTGTAGATCTCCTTACCATCTGAGCCACAACAAACCTGGCCAATCACCATCAACTGCATGTGTATTCATTTCAACATTTGACTTTAGGTGCTTCAAATCTCCACCATCGATCTACCTTGCTTGATCCAACGGCTATCGTGTCACCTGATTGCCAACTAGCTTGGCTGATCTCCACCATTGATCAATCCCGCATGATCCAACGTTTATCATGCAATCTTGCATGAATTCTTGCACGACTGATATTCGCCTGAGAGCACGCAAGAAAAGTAGTTTTCTCATGCTACATGTCACTCACTTAGGCTAATCGTGTAAAATTTAGGAATTTTGCTTATAGCTTTGCGGGCACGTGAGAAAGTACTTACCACCTACGAAAACCCGCTCCATCATTCCACATCTTTTCGACCCTTTTGTCGACATGTGACTTGATGTGATCCATCTGTCTATTGACTTCATCTCCTGCGATAAGATCTCCGCCATTCATCTCCCAGTAATCTTGTTTTTCCACCTATTGACTTAACCTCCCGTGATAAGATCTACGTTGCTTATCTTCCATTAGTCATGTTCGTCAATCTATTCACTTCATCTCCCGTGTTAAGATCTCCACCATTCATCTCCTGGAAATCCTTTTCGTCCATCTATTGACTTAACCTCCCAAGATAAGATCTCCACTGCTTATCTTCTGTTAGTCCTGTTCATCCATCTATTCACTTAATCCCATGCGATAAGATATCCTCCATTCATCTCTTGTTAATATTGTTCATCCATCTATTCACTTAATCCCCTGTGATAAGATCTCCACCGCTCGTCTTCCATTTATATTGTTCATTGGTTTGACTGATCCAATGGTTCTGATGTACTGTTTCTTCGTTACGTCCTCCTTTCACTGATTTCGATCTTCTATTTCTCTTCCACTTGACTCCTTGCATGCTTGATGTTACCAAAAACAAAAACCAAAAACGTGAAAACAAACTTAGTTTAGCTTCCTTGCTTACACATTGCTTTGGTTTGATGTTCTTTACTTCTATAACTTAGATAGAAACATTAGGATAGTGTTGATTTAGAAATTCTAGTTAGTATGGTTTTTTAAATGGTTAATTAGGATATGACGTAATTTAGCATTACATGTTGTTTTCTTCATTACTGCAGTAGAGTATCTCTCTTAGAATAGATTTGCTCTTCTTCCATCAAAGAATCAAGCTTCTTCTGACCCTATGGAAGTCTAGCTTGGAACCCCTGGGGTCTCTCGCCAGATGAACAGTGACAACAAGCAGGACCTTCAATTCTACTTGTGCATATAGCACTGTCACCTCCAAGTTTGTACAAACCCCGGGTTGACAAGTAAAGTTGGTAGCCCATAAGTTGCAGCATCCTTGCAGCAATACTAGTGCTCATTAGTCCCAACATAAGGTGTTCATTGAGTTGAATTGCGGCCTCTGCTCTGCATCGGTACTCATATGGCTAGACCTGTAGCAACCAATTGAAATCGAGACATACGCCTCAAACTATGCTATTGGTGCATTCCTCACCCAACATGGGCATCCAATGGCCTATCATAGTGAGGCACCTTCCAATATAATTTAGAAGTACCCCATCTATGATTAATAAATGTATTTCATCATGCAGGCTTGCCGACAATGGAATAACTACATTCTGGGGAAGGAGACAGTCATCCACACTAGTCACTAACGAGGCTTCTATTTATACAGACACAAGGGAAGTTCCAGAATGATCACCATCAGACTGGTCTACATATCTACAACAATTCCACTTGAACATTAAATACAAAAAGGGTAGCACCAATCATGTTGCAGACTACCTCAGTCGAACCCTAGATGCAACACTAGCTACTATGCTCAACTCTTGTGGTCACGAGACCTCTGGATGGACACAACTATACAAAAATGATGAAGAGTAAACCTCCACATACCAGATGCTAGTATATGGGAAGCAAGTTCCTAATTTCCACCTTCAGGATGCATTATTATGTTACATGTGCCACATTTTTGTTCCTTCAAGCAGGCGTGCCAAACTGATTTGGGAGGCGCTCTACAGTCAGATCGCGGGACAGTTTGGGGTGGAGAAAACTATGGTTGTACTAAAAAATTACTTCTATTGGCCCAAACTCTGACTGGATGTTGGGAAATATATTAGATCCTGCACTGCTTGTGCCATCACCATGCCATCCATTAAGAAGCAAGGCATGTACACACCTCTGCCTACTCCCAGCTTGTTGGCTTAGTGGGGCCTGACTCAGGTTCGGAGGTGATTTAGCCAAGAAAATCCCGGTACTACTGGCCCTTTCGGCAACAGTCCGTAGAGCGCAGATTGAAGTCTCACCTGAAGTAGTATGGGAGGGTGCTAGAACTAGGTTTCTGCACCCTTGGGATGTCTGATAGGCTTCTGGAGGTCCGCGATCTGACTTGTCACTATGCGCACTTGTGATCCCTTCACGACCTATGGTGTGGCTTCCGCACAACCCTACTCAGGGCACAACCCATTTAATATCCAGCTTCTTGCTATTCAAATGATTACTTAACTTGTGTGTGAGATTTATGGTTATTACAGCATAATCATCATTCATATCAGTGTGCGCAAGACATAAATGAATATAAAGAAGATAATGCACAACAATTACACAGAATTAAGATAAACCTCTCTCTATTATCTTCCTGTTCCTAATTACAGACTCGACTCTGCCCTGCGCACTCAGCTGCAGGGGCTCGCGCACTCAACTGTGGACTCTACTAGGCCTTTGCGCACTCAGTTGCAGAGCCTCTTCCTACTACTACAACCCAAGACACTTAGAAATCTACTCTAAGCTCAAACCATTACTTCACTACTCTTTCTATTATCGATTGACTTTACGACTTAGAGCCTCGCTCTATTTATACAATCCCATGGTCCGCAGACCATGGGTAGGCTGACTTTACACTAATTTACAATACAATGTTTAGGGAAGACAACCCTATGACTCAATTCTACACTTCACGCTCCACGCCCACAATTCGCGGAGTTTTACAACATCTTTGATCAAAACTTGGGCTTTGAGCCCCAAAACCTATTGTGGGGGGATTCCATGCCCAATAGGCCCCTAACACAGTCATCGTGACTCATCCTGAGTCACTCTACTGGTGCGGTGATCTTGGCACAGAGCCCCTCCGACCGTTCCTTCGTTTCCCTGAGGTCCGCAGTACACTGATCTGTGTTTTGCTAGATCAGCTCCACTCTCTCAGCCGAGGTCTCATTGTCAAGGGCAACTCCCTGTCTTAAGGCATGCATTGCCTTCAGTTGTGCAAGCTTTCCTTCGATGTCCGCAATGATGAGGAAGGTCTCATCAATCTAAGGCTAGATGCGCACTTTAAGGACTACCTCTTTCTGCCATGCGTCATCCATCTATTCCTTCAACGCCTTTGCTTGTTGTAGCTTCGCAAGCCATTTGGGTCAGGAAAACTGTGTGTGCCATTCCATGCACACTATCATATTGTATTTGAAGCTCTCGTGCTTCCATTTCCAGGCGTTGTATGTTAGGGTCCTCCTGTAATGAAGTGAGGATCACGAAGGATTCTTCCAACATAGTAGTGCAGTTCTGTGTTGCCCGTCCTATTTCCTCCAGCCCTTTCTAAATAGCACCAGTGCATTGTTCCCTAACTTCTGGGGGAATAGAGGGTTGCGCCTTTAATCATAGTTCGGTAATCTGAATATTGAGGTCCAGTTGTACCCTCATTGCTTCCTCCTTTGCCTCACGGAATCCACTAGCTAATTTGTGGATTCGCACTCCAACTGGTAGGTCTGTCGTGATTTCTAGCTCTGGAACACGGTGACATGCTTCCTCTATGATTTTCTCCGACTGTTGCTTCTTTGCAAGCACTTCATCATGCTAGAGCCTAAGCTTCTCAATGTTGATTCTCTGTTTGCTAAGCATCTGCACCGCACATCCTTCCCTAGCGCAGAGTTTTGTTGTTGCTCCATCCTAGAGCTGATATAATGTATCCCGTGGAAGGGTAGCCAAGTTTAGGCCAAGTCCCTTTATCCTGCCCACCACGGCTCGGTCCTCCTCACTTTCCATTGTTAGCGCTCCTTTCGGTAGCACTATGGTGTTGGCCATTCTTGCGTGCAGCAGCTGCTCCATTGCTAATGTACCTGCGGCACCGTAGGCAGCGATTGTTCGTTCCTGGGAGGGGCCACACCTAAAGTTCCTGTAGTTGTGCCCTTAGGGCCCCCAACACAGTCTGTTGCTCCATCATAGCTTCTTGGAACACTTCTCGGGTGACCTCGCAAACAATGTCACTGATGTCATAGAGGCCAACCTCTGTCAATGTAATGGGATCGATGTCTAATTTGGAAGCTTTGACCTTCTTTCGTGGACCAAACCACTCCGTGATGTGCGGTCGTTTCAGTTGAGTGGAAATTGTACTCGAGTCTTCACCTTCTGCTATATCTGGTCCTTTTCCTGTAGACACATCCTGGCCTCCTTCCTCCTGTGTCACGGTGGCCCCTGTTGCTTGTGTTGTTGCTGCTCTTTCGATGGCCTTTGCCTATTCTGCAGCTACCTTTGCTACTTCACGGGTGGCCCTTACCTCTGCAGCTACTTGTTCATTTCGCCTCTGCTGGGCCAGCTTTGTGACACGTAACTTGGTTGCAGCCTTCTGCTTCTGTGCTATTTTTTTATCCTTTTCTGCTAGATTCAGGGTGCGCCACTCGAGAGGCCATGAATCGAGCATGGAGAAGATGGCATCGTCAATTGCGATGAAAGGAAGCTTGGTCCAGTTCTATTTCAGATCCTTACGTGCCTTGATATACACATTATGCATATCCACATTGAAGTTTGCAAAGCTCCGCAGGCTATTGTACATTGTGGGGGATAGGCATGGCCTTCTGTTAATCCACATCCAGATGCTCACCTCCATGAGCACCCAGAAGATCTTAGTCTCGCGGATCCGTGTGGCATCCTTCGTAGCCCAGAGCGATGCATATTTTGCATTCTCTAGCAACTCCTATTCAAGAGGAGGGTACTAACTATCCTCAGGCAGTTCCCCTATCACCAGTAAGATGGACAAGAGAAACCACGCATAGTGGAAGGTCTTACCCTACTCCTAAACTTCCTTGCAGTTAGTT
The DNA here is from genome assembly GCA_000404065.3 of Pinus taeda. Classification (NCBI taxonomy): domain Eukaryota; kingdom Viridiplantae; phylum Streptophyta; class Pinopsida; order Pinales; family Pinaceae; genus Pinus; species Pinus taeda. Next base: position 9,964 of record APFE031643659.1, on the reverse strand, counting down.
AGAAAGTCTTCACAGAGGAAGACGGCCCAGTTGAATTGGCCCCCCTTCATGCATTGTTCTGCCAGCGCAACGACCGGTGTTGGTACCTTGTCTCTGCAGCATTTTCTCATCACCTTCTTGGCCAGCAGTTGGGTGGCTACGCGCACCCCTTTGTCTTGAATGCTACTGATTACGTAGCCTCTCTTCTTATTTTTCAATTTATATTTCTTCTTCATGGCCTCTGCAAGCACCAAATATCTGCTTTTGCCAGCTATCTCCATGGGGTCCTTTCCTTACAGGGAAGCCGAGAAACCCTGTGATCTATCTCCGCTTGATGACAAAGATCGTGATCGGTGCATGGTGAAAATGCGGAATCCATAGGAGGTGGAGTAGCCCACCCTTCTCCACACTATGTAGCCATTTCTGCAGCTCTAGCGCTATAACTGACCCCTCCTTGCTTTGTTTCATGAGGTTCTCTATCTGTAAATGGGCGAACTTTTCACTGTCTACGAGGTCCCAGTCTTCAAATTTCATTGTGGGCATGCAGTCCAAAACCAAACCTTCAAATAGAATTCCATCTGGGAGGAGCGGGGTTTGAAGTGCATTTTTAGCGGCATCCAAATCCTTGGGTACTTTAGCTTTCCCTTTCCACGGAGGAACCTACTCAGGCATTTTTGTTGTAGTGCACACCGACTAGATGTCTTCTTCCATTTCTTCATCCACCTATATCTCTTTTATGAAAACCTGGAGGTCCTCCTCATCATCATCTGTCTCCAGATTGAGAGCCTTGCCCTCTTCTTCCATGGAAAGTTTACAAAACCATGGATTTCGCGGGGACATGCGGACTAGTCTCGCTACCTATGTATCCTTCTTGGGCCTCGGTGTCCAGGGTGATTTCGTAATTTCTGGTGCATCCCCCACCTGCACCGTAGGGATCTGCGTGGCTTCCTCGGTGGTACTTTCTACAAAACCCACACCTCTCCTGGTAGTTTTCATCCTGTCCGAACTGTCTGTGGTAGTCCGCGAACTTGGGGGCTCAAATACCGCTTGGCACTCAACACTCTTTTCTCTTTGTAATAGCTCAAATCTAAAACGAACAAGTGTTGTCTTGTGGCTAGCCTTGGGACTTTTATAGCATCTTTTGAATTTGAATTTGACCATTCCCCTCATTTCTGAGTCATTAATGCATCCTTGGTGGCAAATCATCCCAAATCTAGCTCTTAATTCATGTCTTAATTGCTTTTCACCTACTCCCTTTTGCCTTAAATTGGACATCTCATCATGAACAGTGACGTCAACAGTTACTTCCCAGCCTACCCGCATGGCAACGTAGTCCCCCATGCGCAGGTGCAAACCTTGTACAATGCTGATTTTGCATGCACCTCCTTCACTGCGTAGTTCCCAAACAGAATAATTTAGAGTCCTGCGCTCTCTTTCAACTGTCTGGAGCGCTAAGACTATGCTTCCTACAGCTAGTCAGGTGGTCACACTACCTGTGCGAGACTTCAATTCACCTTCTAATATATTCCGTGGACACTCCTCAATTTCCCTTGCAACACTCGGTGTCGCGTGCTTAATCTTATATTGTGCACTTCCCTTGTTACTGCGTTTGGTAAGATGCGGCTTAAGCCATGGTAAAAAAATCATAAATTCTCGGTGAAACTCTTCTAATGCAGTGGTATGACCATCCAGATATTCCCTTGTCATTCTTGGTTTATCAATGAGACATGCTTGCGTGACCCTGTTTTCCAGTCTTTTGATCTCTACGTCCATCAACATGCTTTTCTTCCTTAATCGTTCCCAAACTTCTTTGAGTTCTCGAAGTCTAAGTTTCCCTCGTTGAATGGCTTCCTGAACCCTTATATGGTCATCCTCGTGTAGCTGTGTGATTCCTTCGTCTTGGTCTTCGCACGCTGTCATAACTGCAGGAGGTATTACGTGTGGATTCCTTTTGGTACTCCCTTCAGAAATATTGGGTTCCACTCTGTTTCGCACCTTTGGAATCATTTCCATGCTCAGGTTTTTGCACATGGTCCTATAGGCCCATCGAACCGCTCGCATGTGCAGGTCCCAATCAGTTTGTCTCGTCTGGTAAACCTTTTTCAGTACTCTGCACACCCTATCGAATGCCTCGTCGTGGAGAATTGGTAATGCGCATAACCCTTCCTGTTGCTGTGGTTTGTTCTGATTCCCTAGGCTATGCACTTATGCAGATTGTACAGCATATGCCTGTACCCATCGAGAAAGGTGGGCACGCAACTTGTTCCGCCCTAGCTGGTTGGCTTTTGTTCAAAGTTGGGGTTTTCCAAAATGTAGGCACATCATCCTTTTGCACCCGCGTGAGTCTTCAAAAGTGCCTTGATGCGTACCCCACCATCATCTGAGTGTTGCGCGCAGTGCCCACTTCAGCACATCGAACCGTTGCTGCTCTGGTACTGCATTTTTGAATTTTCTCATAAATTCGTCCATTGCTGACAATTTATCATATATCGGCAGCTCCCTTGCCTCTGTTTGTATGCAACGCAACAATCTGATCATCATGTTGCAGTTCAATATTGTTACTTTTTGCAGTCGATTCTTCCATCGTTCTATCTCTTCGTCTGAATCCGAAGTGCAGGAGCTTTCATGCTCCCACAAAATCCTTCCATCTATAGTCGGACTCACCCAATCCTCCCCTTGTGCAGTTATCTTATAGATACAGTTTATATCGTCATATCTATCATCTTTGCGCATCGATTTAGTGTATCGTGTTCCCTCGGTTGGGTCCAGTGGTACTACTACGCGTAGTGACTTTTTCTCAAAGGTCATTTTGTGCTTCTTTAGATTTATGACTCCGTTCATATCGGTAGCCCAGTCTATTCCTAGTAGCACAGGATATTCGACAATCTTTATCACTTCAAAATCCGCTTGCGCGCTCGCGCCTTCAATATCAACTGCCACTCTTTGCAATCTTCCCATGGGAAAAATCTTATGTTCGTTTGCCATTTGTAACTGAATAGGGGACCATTGTAACATGGGTCTACCCATGTGTTCCCATGTTTGCTTTGGTAGTACATTCGCGTCCGAACCCAGATCCAGGATTACCTGATCCATTTTATACTCGCCTATTTGCGTAGTCAACCTCATCTCGCTTCTTGTGCGCAATGCATGCTTTCCCAGTTTTTGGACCACACATGGTTCTCCTGACCCCGCACACCTAGTGATTAGTTCCTGTAGCCCTTTGATTGCCTTGCTGTCGCATAGCAGTTTCATGCATGTCTCCTGAAAGGTAGTGAGCATGGAAGGATCCATCCTTGGTTCTAGTGGATACTTACTACCTGAAGTGGAGGCCTCCGTGAAGCTCTTCTTAACTTCCATGAATGTCTCCTTCATGCATTCTAAATCAAACTCGAGTTCCTTTGTAGGAGCCTTATGAACCCATGCACTTTCTTCTAGCTGCTTCCCTTTATCATCTCCCATTGTCATACTTCTCTGGAGCATCATGTTTACATTTGGGTCTTCTTCGCGTGGCTCAGACCTCATCATTTGTAAATTCTGGGTCAGAGGGGGCTGAAGTACCCCCTTTTCGCGCATCTTCGCTATCAACAAAAGGAAATCTTCTGCCTTATGATCAAAATGATTATAGTACCAACATGATATCCTAGTCAGGTTCGTACAATTGCGGGCATAATGCCCTGTCCCTCCGCAATTATAACAAATAATTCGTCCGCGACCCCTTCCTGGTCCCATTCCACCTCGACCCTAACCAAGACCCTAAAACCCAGCACGCGCCATCCCTACATTTGGTTGAGGGCTCGAGTTTCAGCCTGCACCCTGTAGGCAGGAGTCTGATCCATCATTAGTTCATAGCTTCGGCAAGTGCGTTCATCATGGCCTACTGACCTGCAGAAATTACAAAAAAACTGTTAGGACGTCTACATATACTTCTGCAACAGATGACAATTATCCATGGTATGTTTTCCTCCTATCTGGAAAATCGCGCACCATAATGTAGACGCCACGCTCGGCCGCACCTGTGCCTCCGGTCTTAATGCCATTGGCCCTCCTCCTACCAAGTAGTTCGCAAATACTGGACAGTGATCTTTGTCGTGGCCCTGGCCTTTGCATTTTATGCACCATACTTCCTCGCGTGCCTCTGGCCAAGGTGCCCTATCCTGTTTCAAACTCTGCATTTCCAAACACAGGATCTGTAGTTGCACATGGATCTGTTGGACTCCCAATCTAGGGTCTTGTATAGGGATCTCATGCAACCTCATTGTCATCTCCAACGCTTCGACCTGGGTGGAAAGTTTCTGCTGTGACAACACTATCCTTAAGTGTGGCGTAAGTGAAGCCACAAACCATGCGTGATGTTGTGCATCCATTAACGTCATATTGGCTTCGCGGATCATACTCTTCAGCCTTTGGTCCAAATCCCAGGGGGGTCTCGCCCAAGAGCACCGTGATCTCTTTAAATCCGATGATTCACTGCATCTCTAATTTTGGCATGCTAAACTCCCTGTTCAACACATTCTAGATCTCCACAATTCCTACATTTGGGTGGTCATTAGAATGCTTGATATACCACGTTAAGGCGTGATCCTGCAGCACGCTCACCAGCGTAGCCTTTTTGATGTTATCATCCACGATGCCCTGTGCTTCCCGTACTGCTCTTACTGCAAACCAGAATTGGTTTAGATCTTCATTCCCTACTCCTCTGAATACTGGTAGCTTGATTGTGCTCGCCATACTGAATTGTGGAGGTAGTGCAGGTGGAGTGGGTAAATATGGAGGTGAGGGGGGGTGAAGCGAGTGGCAGTGTGGGTGGAGGTGGTAAACGCGGAATTTGTTGCCTTATCAAACTGATCGCACTACTTGGAGAAACCTTCACGAGCTCGTCCTCGCTCTCCTGTGAGGGTGAAATTAAGGGACTGTTTTCTAACTCTTCACTACTTCCACTTTTGTATCTGTTTCCGCTCTGCATACTCCCATGCATTAATTTATTCGCATAACCCGCTTTTCACACAATAGTATCTTAATCCAAGTGTTCAAAGATTTAACATACTTACCTCGCGGTCCCTTGAGAAAACATCGCTCCGCCTCGCTGTAGCTGACGGTTGGGTATACTGTGAACTCAGTGATAAATCCTCCTATTATTCGATCAAGCCAGTGGTCCACAACTCGTGCTATCTTCTCTTCCAAGGCTTCTAGTCTGCGCACTAGTTTTGGAGTCCACACTATCGGTTTGTCGAGCCTACACCTTCCCTGGCTGTCTGCTAGCTTTGCGATCCACTCATACAGCTTAGATGGAAAAGATGCAAAGAAAATTTCATGGATTTCAGTGTTAGCTTAGTGGGGCCTGACCCAGGTTCGGAGGTTATTTAGCCAAGAAAATCCCGGTACTACTGGCCCTTTTGGCAATAGTCCGCGGAGTGAAGATTGAGGTCTCACCTGAAGTAGTATGGGAGGGTGCTAGAACTAGGTTTCCGCACCCTTGGAATGTCTGATGGGCTCCTGGAGGTCCACGGTCTGACCTGTTGCTGTGCGCACTTGCGATCCCTTCACAACTTGTGGTGCGTCTTCTGTGCAGCCCTACTCGAGGTGCGACCCATTTAATACCCAAGCTTCTTGTTATTCAAATGATTACTTAACTTGAGTGTGAAATTTATGGTTATTACAGCATAATCATCACTCATATCAGTGCGTGCAAGACATAAACGAATATAAAGAAGATAATGCATAGCAATTACACAGAATTAAGATAAACTTCTCTTTATTAGCTTCCTGTTCTCGATTACAAACTCGACTCCGCCCTGTGCACTCAGCTGCAAGGGTCCACGCACTCAGCTACGAAATCTACTAGGCGTCTACACACTCAGTTGTGAAGCCTCTTCCTACTACTACAACCCAAGACACTTATAAATATACCCTAAGCTTGAACAATTCCTTCGTTACTCTTTCTATTATTGACTGACTTTACAACTTAGAGCCTCACTTTATTTATACAATCTTATGGTTCGCGGACCATGGGTAGGCCAAGTTTACACTAATTTACAATACAATGTTTAGGGTGGACAACCCTATGACTCAATTGTACACTTCGTGCTCCGCGCCTGCAATTTGCGAAGCTTTACAACATCTTTGACCAAAACTTGGGCTTTGGGACCCGAAACTTACTGTGGGGGGATTCCATGCCCAATGCATCCAGTCATGGGAATCCATCTCCATTGACTATATCACTGGCCTCCCTTCTACCAAACATGGTAATGACTGTGTACTTGTGGCCGTGGACAAATTTTCTAAGGTGGTTATATTGGCAGCCTATAAGAAGAGTATCACAGTATAGGAAACTTCAAAACTCTTCTTTGAACGAGTATGAGTACATTTTGTAATCCCGCAAACCTATATTAGATTGGGATAGTAGGTTCCTGAGCACATTCTAGTCAAGCCTCTAGACACTATTAGACACCAAGCTCACCAAGTCGAGTGCCTTCCATCCCAAAAATGACGACTAGATGGAGGTTGTCAATAGGATGATAACGCACATACTCTGCATGTACAACTCCAAGCATCCTCGAACCTAGGATGAGATTCTTCCATATGTGCAACAAATTTATAATATAGCTCTCCATAGCTCGATTGGTTACAGTCCCTTTCAAGGGGTTCTAGGATTTCAACCATTGTGTCTGATTGATGTTTCCATGCCTCGAGTGACTACATAGACAAAATCCACACATGTATCATCCGAGGCAGATAAAGCAACCAGATTTATTGAATGCATCCAACACATCCACTAGTAGGTTCATGACATCTTGGAGAAGTCAAATGCCAATTATAAGCAACGACAAGATCAACATCAGGTGCCACACAAGCTTTAGGTGGGTGACAAAGTTTGGTTGCATTTGTAGAAAGAACGCCTTACCGGAGCCCATCAGAAAATCAAACCACTCTGATATGGTCCTTACACCATTACCAAGGCTATGAGAGATAATGCTTTTGAGCTCAAAATTCCCCCATTCCTTGGGTTGCACCCAATGTTGTATGTGGACTACCTTCGACCATACTTCCCACCATTACCTAACATGTCAGATATTGCAGAACAAATCACAATAAGAAAGTTAAATCCAAACTACATGGAACATGCCACAACTGATCAAATTATGGACACACAGGTCAAGAACACTCCCCAGCAGAAGATCCAACTATATCAAGTTGTCAAAGCTAGCCAACTCTTGCACTAAGGCAAGTGGCCTACCAGGAACTAGGTTCAACAGAAATTTCCTCACCTCATGGAAGCTCTGTACGCAATGGGGACCATTGCTTCCTAAGGGGGGAGGAATGATCTAGGTGGATATTGGTGGCCACCCATCTATTCCACCTAGACCTCTAGTTGGTTTCAATTGTTTCCTTGTTTATTTCAACATTTACTATTTTTAGCATTTTTTCAGGTCCTGAACTTCCGGAGCAGTTTTGACCCCCTAAATGGTGTCCTTTTTGAGGTCCATTGCAAGCTTGTTTCCATAGGTAGGGGCATCCACCAAAACCTATAGTACTGAGAGAGAAATTTCCAATAAGGTATCATATGCACCAAATGGAGATAATATGACCAAGTTACGACCCTGGGAAGTTGGTTGCCTAACTAACCCCAATGGAGCCGATAAACTCTTGGTTTTTCATCTCTTGGGGTTAGGGTTTTCTCATGTTTTTCAATAATAAATAGGCTCTTGAGCGTCAGTGTAACACAGTTCAAAGGCATATAGCCGCCACATTCCTTCTTAGAGATAAGCTACCATCGTTCGAGCTAGTCTTATTTCCATTCTGTTTGTAATCATATTTCAATATTTGATATTAATGAAATGAAGTGTTATTTTTGTTGCAGCTTTGTATTTATGGTTATATCTATAATTTTTTTCATTCCTATTTAAATTCAGATCACTTGGCCACATGGGGCGATTCGCCCGAGGGTTGCGGCTAACCACTTGCCCCCATTGGCATAGCCCCCGGTCCATCTGCATAGAATTTCGTGACATCATATAACCTGGGTATGGTCCCCAATATTTGCACATGTATGCCTAGCATTGCCTTGCCTTCGCCTCTGGTTACAAGAATTATGTTGTTTTCCACACCATTTTTTTTACTTCTACTTTTACACTACTATTACAAATTCTAAAAGCTATCTTCCTAACACTCTTGTTCTCTTATCCTAAAATTACAAATTATAAATGATACCGATAATGCATAAGTATTTTAATTACTATCATCATTTATCAACTATATATAGTAATAATATTGTTGAGATTTTCTGTTTAATAAAATAGGCAAAAATCTCAGTAGGTGACAACAATAGGAATTTGTTGCTAGATTAGCTCCAGGTTGTTGGGAGGGAGTTAATGCATCCTAAATTTGATGTGAGAGGATTTATGAGGCAGTTAGATTCTCCTTGCTATAAATTAGGTATCCATACTAATTGTTTTTTGGTGTGATAGTTTGTGAGGAATTGATTAATTATGTAATCTCCTGTTTGATTAATGAAGAATTGCCGATGCCTATGTTTGGTGGGCGTAGCCCAGATTGGTTGGGTGAACCATGTTAAATTGTTGTGTCTCCTGTGCATGATTTACTAGCTGTGTATATGTTTTAATCTGTTGTGCATCTTAGCTCTAACAAATGGTATCAGAGCAATGTTGGAGTGTTGATACGCAGAATTGCTGGTGCTGTTGATTGTTGTGCGTGGAGTCCTGGAGTTTGCGTGCTGGTGCGTTGGATTTTTTGCATGCTGGTGTTGCATGGAGGTGGAGCGCATTTGAGCGCTGGTTGTGCTATTGATTGCTGTCCAACTGCGTGGAGGATTGCTGCGTGGTTGGGGGCGATAGTCATCCAATACCTGCGTGCTGGTGTGGTGCGGATAATCCATTCACTGCTGGTGCGTATTGCTGCGGAAGGGGCGTATGACTATGCGTGGAGGATGGTGACATTGCGCTGGCCGTGTTGAAATCATGTCTGCTTGCGTGGAGGTTCTATTGATCGCTGTTGCGTGTTGGAATGTTTTAAACCTGTGTTGGAGCCTGAAATTATTGACTGTGAAGAGAGTTGCATATTGCTGGTTAATGCGTGAGGGTGTTGTGTTAAAATGCATAGATGCACACATTTTCTGCTGCACGATTTTATAAAGATAAATGTGCTGCAAAAGTATTATAATACGCCTGTTTAGGTAAATCGAAGCTGCTAAGGGGTTTTGAAATATAAATTAAATTGTGATATTGTAATACGGGATAAAGACCTCTTCCACCCTCTTCTAGTTATTTGATTACAGTATCGAAATGACAATGCTGGATCATGTAGTAGAAACTGCAGATTTGAACGTTGATGTAGCCACGATGTCGATGGTAGCAATATGCATTGGAATTTTGGGGTATGTCGAAACAAAAGGAGAAATATTCGTTTAATTGATGACTCAATTCCAATATACGTATTGGGAGTTTGATATTCAGTTTTTTGTTTTGTACTGTAATTTTTCACAGCAAAAAGTTTGTTTTTGAAAGCAAAGGCTATAAGGCATAGGCAGTTGATTTTATACATTAATTGCTGGTATTTAAACGTTGGTTTTGGAGATTATTGTGTTTTTTTTTTTTTTGGTTGATATAAGATGGCGAAAACTCAGAGTGCCCGGTTTGAAATTGAGAAGTTTAATGGCAAAAATAACTTCGAGATCTGGAAGGTGAAGATGTATGATTTGCTTGTCCAACATGGTGTGCCAAAGGCGTTGTTGGGCAAATCCAAACAGCCTTACAACATCACAGATAATGAGTGGGCTGAGATGGATGAAAGAGCAATAAGTGTTATTCGACTGTGCCTGGCAAATTATGTCCTGTTTAATATTGTGTCGGAAACAACAACTGCTGGTTTGTGGACGAAACTAGAGAAACTGTACATGACCAAATCCTTAACCAATAGGATTCTCCTGAAGCGACAATTGTACAGTTTGCGAATGAAGGAAGGTACATCG
>APFE031643658.1:106702-174933 GCA_000404065.3 Pinus taeda | reverse complement strand
AACAAAATTCCTACTATTCCATTAGGCATGGAGTCTGACTGATCCAATACTAAAAATTGATAAAACAAAATATTTACAAACTTTAAGACCAAAGACCTTAAACAACATAAATTTTCAGAAAATGCCCATTAACTGGGTCATCAAAAACTACTTCTCCCCCCATACTTTGCAGTATGAAGGTATTGTTCCCTTGAATCTGAGAAATAATTAAAGGCCCTATCTAGAAAGCATCAAATTTTCCATGGTTTCCTTTCTTTTCTTTCAGTGCATCCCACTTCAGAACCAAGTCTCCAACCTGAAAATTAATTGCTTTTGCCCCTTTGTCAAAAGCTTCGTTGATATTTTTCTAATGTGGTGCAGCCTTTTCAACCAATTGTTCTCTAATCTGATGTACCTCTTCTAAATCTGTGATCCTCTTTGCCATGTCTTCTTCCTCATTTCGCTCTGATTGCAGGAAATTTTCCACAGGGAGAGTAAGCTGAATTGGAAATACTGCCTATGTGCCATATACCAGCTTGAATGGAGAATTCCCTGTGGATCTCTTAATGGTCACTCTGTCAGCCCAAAGTGCATATTTGAGCTTGGAATCCCAATTCTTTTGTTGTCCTCCAATAGTTCCTTAATTATCTTTATCAGACTTTTGTTAGAGGATTCTGCTAAACCATTACCTTGAGGATAATATGAGGTGGAATGAACTAGTTTAATGCCCATTTAATTACACATATTCACTAATTCTTTTTCCCTGAAGGCTGCTACATTATCTGTGACTAATTTATGTGGACAACCAAATCTGGTAAAAATATTTTCAATTAAAAACTTCATGACCACATTATGATCAGCCTTCCTGGTAGGGATTGCTTCAATCCACTTAGTGAAATAATCAGTGGCTACTAATATCCATCTGTGCTAGCCACTGGAATGTGGATTGATTTCTCCAATGAAATCCAAGCCCCACTGCTGAAAAGGTCCTTTTACATGTATTAGTTTTAAGGGCAGGGACTTCAATTGTTGTTTCCTTTCAAATCTTTGGCACCTGTCACAAGATTTAACAAATGAAAATACATAAGAAAATAAGGAGGGCCAATAATATCTAGCTCTAAGAATCTTATGGGCTGTAGTCTTCCAATAATAGTGCCCTCCACACATGCTGGAATGAAATTTCTGCATAACTTCTATTGACTGCTCTTTGTCCAGACACCTTAAAAGCACCCCAGATGGATCCCTCCAATAGAGCAGATTTTCATTGATGTAATATTTAGCTACCCTAAGCTTAGCAGTTCTAGCTTGACTTTGAGTAAAGTTGGGAGGGATTTCTAGCTTCAGCAAGAATTTAATTACTGCAGAATACCAATCACAAGAAGCTAGATTTTCGACCACTAACTTCTTTCTCTCTAGTTCAACTACTTCCTCTTATTTTGTTTGACCATTCTCTACACTTGTGCCCATACAATTTATATCCAATGTTCTACAATTTTCTTCAGCTAATGACCTGGCAAGGCCCTGACCTCTGACAAGCTTGGTGGGCTTCAATTCTATATTAAATTCAATTAGTTTTGCAATCCATTTAGCCCTTCTTCCATTAGCATGAGGCTGTGTTAGGACATCTTTTATTGCAGTAGAGTGTACATATGCAATTATCTTAGAGTGTAGAATATAAATTGTGAAAGCTTTTAAAGATTTGAAAAGAGCATATGCTTGTTTCTCAATAATATCATACCTCAACTCATAATCCCTTAAGGTCTTGCTGATAAATGCCACTGGCTGCTCTGAGCCTTCTTCACCTGTTTGCAATAAAACTACTGCCAGGGTGTCTTCAGAAGAAAAAGAAAATATATGGAACTCCTTGTTGTAATCTGGACTAATTAAAGTGGGAGCTTCCATAATAGCCTTTTTAATGGAATCAAATGATTTTCTTGCTGCTTCAGTCCATTTGATCTCTGACCCCTTTTTCAACATGGAGGTAATATGCTTCATAAGTTCTGCAAAATTGGTATAAACCTCCTCACAAAGTTTATTTTACCCAGAAAGGATTGGATATCCTCCTTTGATCTCGGGACAGACAGGGTCTGTATTGCTTTTACTCTTTCTTGGTCAATTCAGACACCTGCAGAAGAAACAATTTGTCCTAACAGCTTGCCTTCTTGTAAAGCAAATTGTGACTTTTTAGGATTGGCTGATATCCCAAACCTTCTGCACTTCAAAAACACTTTCTTTAAATGTTGTAAATGATCATGATGGTTGCTGGAGTATACCGTTATATCATCAAGGTAGATAAGGACAAATTTATCCTTCTCTCTCACAAATGCTATATCCATGGCTCTCTGAAAGGTGGCTCCAACATTCATCAGTCCAAAAGGCATCTTGGTATACATAAAAGTGCCACAAGGAGTGGTGAATGCAGTATTCTCTTGGTCATATGGATGTACAACAATCTGATTAAAGTCTAAAAATCCATCTAGGAAAGACATCACTTTGGCTTCTGTAACCTTCTGCAACAAATGCTCCATCTTGGGTAGGGGATAGTTATCTTTCTTAGAACATTTGTTTAAGTTTTTGAAATCAACACACACTTTGATTTCTCCACTTTTCTTCCTCACCACTACTAAGTTGGCTACCCATTTTGAATATCTGAGAGGAACTATGATTTTGGCAGCCAACAACTTTTTTATTTCTTTTTCAATTAGAGGGAGCAGCAAGTGGTGTATAGGTCTCCGCTTCTGCTTGAAAGGGATGGTGTCTTTCTCTAAGGGGATTTTATGCTGGATAATATTTTTTATCATATGTTTTCAAGTCACTATATTCCCAGGCAAAGACATCTGCAAATTGCTTCATTAAATTGCAGTATTCATAACATTGATCAGTAGACGGATGCGTGGATAGATTTATGTATCTTGGCTGACCTGGACTCCCTATATCATGCTTACAAACTACAGATTGATTTTATTTCTAGGCGGTCTTGTAAGGCACATCATTTTGGTTGAACAATATTTCTAAAGGAATTAGGCCCTTAGGTATATGATTGTTGGGTAGTTGGACAATGCTATCTTTGACAATTTTATTTCTAAGCTTAGATTGGGGATTTTCTTTCAAGGCTTCATTCTCTTGGTCAATCTGCATTCCAGAAAATTCATCAATGACTTGCAGGAATCTATTTATTTCATCACCAGCATCAAAAAATTTCCAATGCTAGACATTGTCAGGCAAGGATGGTTTGTACTTTATTTGGACTTCATAAACTAGTCTGGGAGGCATGGGAGGGATAAACATGCTAGCAGACACAGCAAGGGAATCAACAAGCTGATTTTTGGCTCTAGGGATATATGAAATACAGAAACTATCAAAATAATCTTTAAGTCTCCATACTTCATCTCTGTATGCTTTGAGCCTTGCGTGCTTTGCTTGAAATGTTCTGTTTACTTGCTGAATTATCATATCAGCATCTCCAAACACCTTTATGTTCTTGATTCCTCTATCTTTTGTTGCGTTCAGGCCCAATATCAGAACCTCATACTTTCCTATATTGTTTGTAACTTGGAAAGCCAACTTAAAAGACAATTGTGTGCTTTCTTGTTGTGGAGATACCAGCACCACCCCTGCTCCTGCAGTCTCCCTGGAACATGCCCTTTCAAAGAACATCTCCCAAACTTGACTTCGTTGCTCTTCCTTAGCCTGAACTGTTTATTTCCTGAGCTACATTGAGGCCTTCTGAGATTCTTCTATTTCGAGTATACATGCTCCAAAATCGATGTCCATAGCATAAATAGGATGATTAGAAGGATTCTTCTTATCACTGATGATGTATGCCAGTTGTGCTTCTCTGTACAATCTCTTGCTTTCTCCTCCAAAGACTGGGACAGTGGCATAAGATATATCATTTTGTAAAGTCCCAACTAGTCTTTTAATCCATCGTCTGGACAACATTATGCCAAACTTAGGAGGGACATCTGCTACCACAATGTCCATCACCATGCTCTTCATGGGAAGCTAAGTTAGGGTAATAGCTAAATATTTTATCAATCCTAAGCATTTTACTTTCCTTGAATCAAAAGAAAATAAATCATGGTATGGTCAATGACACATAAAAATATGGAGAATTATCATCAATAGATTCGGTCATTGGGCTTAGTACAACTGCAGGTCTATCATCTTGCAAATTGACAGAGTCAGTGGAGGTTTGTGTGGCTTTCAGCTCAAGAGCTTCAAGGTTAGGATTTCTAAATACTTCACTCTTTACAAGTTCTAACAGAGGCACAGATATTTTTAATTTCTAGACTTCTGCTTCAAAACTAAAAGGGGAAGGTGACTTGTCAGCACCTCTTACCTCTTGAACTGGAACTTTGAGGATGACTGGATCAGCTGCTGGTCTTTTCTGTTTAGTTTTTTGTAACTCTATTTGGACAACAGCTCTCTGGGCAGGATTCTCCTTGACATTATTTGCATGTGACCTCAGGTTATATCTTTGTTTGTCACCAGTGTGCAGAACAACTCCTCTATCCCATTGACTGTCTTGTTCCTGCAACAAAGATTCTTCATATTCAGCCAATGTCAAGAAGGCAGCACTGCCTTTATCTTCCACGAAATGTATTTCATCCTCATCTTCAATTTGTTCTTCCTCCATGACTACATTTTGAAAAGGAGCTTTAGCTTTCTGATCTTCATTTGGTTCTTTACCCCTCTGAATGATTTGTAACTACTCATTTGCTCTTCTGTATGAATTTGAATTTCTAGAAGCAAATGTATTATGTTGCCTTGTCTTTCCCAAGTTTTGTTCAACCTTCAGCTTAGATATCTCAGGAGCCAATGACTCTATAATTCTAGTCATTTTATCTAATTTAGGCTCTGATTATGAAGAAGAGGAAGAAGAAGCCTCGCCTCTCCGCCTCCTTCTGTCAGCATCACTTTTAAGCTTTTCTACAGCCATAATATTAGATTCAACCTCTAGAGCTACATCTTGCATATCTGCTAGAGTAGCACATCTTCTTTCTCTCAACAACAAGCAAACATCAGAGTCAAAATCATTGGCATAAGTGAGTTTGGCTGAGGTAGGAGTTGGCTTTACCTCAGGTGGTATTTTACTATACATCCTATTAAATCTCTTATTAAAATCAGGCAAAGATTCCCCATTTTCTCCCTTCAGGTTATCAAATACAGTATGGTAATACAACAAGTCCTTTTTATCTCCTAGTGCTTCAAAAATGCATCATCTAAGGCTTCAATATAAGCAATAGATCTAGGGGTCAATTCTCTGAACCACTTTCTAGCCTCTCCATTGAGGCTCTAGACAAAAACTCTCATCCACACATCATTTTCACTAATGTCTAAGTTATTAGCATAACTGTAAAAATATTCAAAGTGTTCCTCAGCTGTTACCCCATCTATACCAGTAAAATTGGGCATGTATTTTTCGTACTCTCCTACAGGAATGGGATTCAAAGGAATAGGCAAAACCAAAGGCCCATACCTGGCAGCTATAATTCTTTCCATTTTTGTAGGTGCTTGCTAGCCTGCCATGACTGGGGTATTTGGAGTGCTACTGGTAGATTGAATAATGGGAAACAATGGAATATATGAGAAGGAAAAAGGAATATGATGGACTGTATGGGATACAATATTTGGACTGAAGTCCAAAGGGGAACTAAAAGAACAAGGAGTTGTATGAATCTCTGAGGGAATTTTCTAGGGTCAAGCACTGGTTCAACTGGTGATTTCTGAGGATTTCTCCGAGCATGCCTCACAAACTAAACTAGAACTGCAATGTGGAGTCGCCAAAGGTTGGTCTTCCTCCAGTTGAGTTGACAGATAAATGATTACAACCAGCAATGTGCCCAAACTTTAGCTATCATCAAAATCTGGAACTGTGTCGTTTTCCCAGGGAAGCTGAGCTTCAATCTCCTCTCCCTGGCAACGGCCCCAATTAATTTTATCACCCAAAGAAACTCTCCTAGGTTGTATCTCATAGATGCTCGGGAACATTACAAACTCAACAAAATGTTCGAAATGGATGAATGGAGAGAATGATGCATATTCAAGCCAGACAAACACTTCTACTGTTCTTAACTCCAGACATGGGTGAACACCCCCACACTACAAGGCTTTAGACCACCGATCACTCATAGTTTGAGGAATGGATGAATATGGAGAATACCGACCACACCAGTAGATGCACAACACCCTGTGATGGCCGGCTGCAACCAGTAAAAAGGTTTGAAAATCTATTTCTTAATACACAGACAGGATGACAGCTCTCTGGCATTAAGTAAAAGAAACCTGCATAACACTTCAATAATGCATACAAGATTCTAACACAGAGGTGGGATGATAGCCCCTCTAATGCTAAATGTCAGAAGTGCATGAATAAATGCATAACAGGCACAACCTAGAACAAAGAAGAAGTGGAAAGTAAGAAATTAATAGCAAAAGAAGCTTGTATTAGCTGAAAATGAAGACCAGACGCTGCAAGTGTCACAGTAGTTACAGTCTCCAGAAGCTGAACCTTACATCAAAACCAAAACCATCAACCCTGATTACATCTATTTTGTGGGTATATATAGAGGTTGATTACAAAAATGTTCTGCTATTCTATGCATGGAGGGGTCATAATGGACCACCAACCACATTAACTATCAACAATGAGTCTTTGCTACAATCTGCTTGTTTTAATGAATTAATTTGACATTCTTTGGCGTTCTGTTGTACTCCTTGAGCAAGTGGAATGAAATATGGATAAAACTCCATGCTTGATAAATGCTTTAATTGATTGAGGCTTGTCCTTCTTGTCCTTCGACCATGTTGCTCTTGAATGCAATTGTTGGAGAATAACTATGCCAGGTACAGGTATCTAGCCACCTTCGTCCCTCGAGTGCACGGAGAAATCAATGAGCGTGGATTTCAGGATATGTAGAAAACTTGAATGGAGGAGCGAGGCTGACCGTCGAATTGCATAGATGGATAGCAGTAGTGATTGCTTTGCAGAAGGAATCAGGAGATACAAGGGCGGGACGATCACAGGCCATTGAGTTTCAGGCAGGTAGATCCAATGGTCATTGGGCACAAGAGTTGCATGGAGTTTATCAGGCGGGGAGAGTGGGGTAAGCAGTTAGTGGTATTTCCTGCACCACTTATTGGAGGAAGGTGGTAAACATATAGTGTAGTACGATCACAACAGGCGCACGACACATGGCAGATGGGACAGGGAGAAAACAACTTTCCCCATGAGTTAATGTGCGGTCATGTTTTGGCAGTGCGGAGAGCAGATACCATTGGATCAGGAGGTGGATGATCGGACGGCGGGGGTTTAGCACACATGTTTCTTGAATGATGTGATGAGAAAGGGCTCATGGACCATGCACGTGGTTATATGGGTAAGGTCACGTTAATGAGTTTAAGTGCCTGGAGCTTAAGGAAAAGGGGCTTACGCCTAGCAGTTAGGAAAACATAGATAAAACAAGGATGTCGGGGCTATAGGAATAGAAGAACAATGAAGGATAAGAAGAAAAAAGATTGTTGTAGGCTCCCTGCTTGGAACAACACGCAACCAATTCTAAAATTTGGTCCTCCAAACACTGAAGTACATAGCAGAGCTAACATGAATGTCAGCCTATCCTTCAAAACTTTAACCATTAATCAAAGTCCCATATTGACTCACCTGAACTCTGCTTTATTTCATTTACTTTTATAATACATTGGGACTCTGACTTTAGCTTCTGGAACTATCTAATTAGGGCCTGCTTGATCTCCACCAAGCTCTTGTTCTATCCCACTAGAGTCATGCTTTTAAAGTTCATGTACCACACTAACACATGGTCCCTCAATGTGGCTTCTAGCTATGCAATATTTGTAGCCTCATATTGGACCTATTTGGCTACCTAGATGAACCCACATATAAACAAACGATGTTATGGGTCCTAAGTCTAAGAACCATGAGACATGGGAATCCAAAAATCTACACCTGCCATGGTAGTCTGTGTGATACTTCCTAATGAAGTACTCTCACCAGTGCTTGGTGTATTATCATAAAACTATGTTCATGACTGCGCACCACTCTAAGTTAGTCTACCTTGTGTCGTCCCTCCTACAGCTAGATCGATTCCACTACTGATACTATTTTCTCCTCCTTGACTACAATTATATTCCACACTAGTCATATCAGTGCACTGAGTTCTAACGTCCTGGTCCATAGATGTGCGTAGGTTCATTGGCTCGATGCTAGGCATGGTCTAATTTTTTGGTTCCAGTTCTTAATCTTCTATACCACATGGACTCAGTTTCTCTCTTTCTGCTTCCTTCCTTCACGACATGCTAAACTTCATCCCCTCATAGCTCTAGTCAATAACACTACTTGGTGTCCTATGATGGCCTCACCTAACCCCTCCCTGTGGGCTTCTGCTTTTAGTAGGCATCAATGCTAACCAACCTCCTACTGTGTCACCCCATTAGTACCTTCTACCACTCCACCAGGTTCCATCCTCATAACTCTCTTACTCCATCCTTTCCCTTTACCTTTTTATGCACATTTATGGCCTCGCTATTAGCCTCCACTATAATTGTTCTTTCTATTCTTCTGTTTTACTCCTCATACCATCTCCTAGGTCTCCCCCACTTCCTCGTAGATGTGCTTGCCTTAGTTACTCATGGAGTTAGACTCTAGAGGAAAAAAACTATGCTCATACAACATCGTATTTATCAATACAGACCCTATCTGTCCCGAGATCAAAGGAGGATATCCAGTCCTTTCTGGGGAGATATCTAAGCTAAAGGTTGAATAGAACTCAGGAAAGGCAAGGCAGCATAATACATTTGCTTCTAGAAATTCAAATTCATAAAGAAGAGCAAATGAGTAGTTACAAATCATTCAGAGGGGTAAAGAACCAAATGAAGATTAGAAAGCTAAAGCTCCTTTTCAAAATGTAGTCATGAAGGAAGAACAGATTGAAGATGAGGATGAAATACATTTCATGGAAGATAAAGGAAGTGCTGCCTTCTTGACATTGGCTGAATATGAAGAATCTTTGCTGCAAGAACAAGATAGTCAATGGGACAGAGGAGCTTTTTTGCAGACTGGTGACAAACAAAGATATAACCTGAGTTCACATGGAAATAATGTCAAGGAGAATCCTGTCCAGAGAGCTGCTGTCCAAATAGAGTTACAAAAAACTAGATAAAAAAGACTAGCAGCTGATCCAATCATCCTCAAAGTTCTAGTTCAAGAGGTAAGAGGTGCTGACAAGTCACCTTCCCCTTTGAGTTTTGAAGCAGAAGTCCAGAAATTAAAAATATATGTGCCTCTGTTAGAACTTGTAAAGAGTGAAGTATTTAGAAAGCCTAACCTTGAAGCTCTTGAGTTGAAAGCCACACAAACCTCCACCATCTCTGTCAATTTGCAAGATGATAGACCTGCAGTTGTACTAAGCCCAATGATCGAATCCGTTGATGATAATTCTCCATATTTTATGTCTCATTGACCATACCATGATTTATTTTCTTTTGATTCAAGGAAATTAAAATGCTTATGATTGATAAAAAATTTAGCTATTACCCTAACTTAGCTACCCATGAAGAGCATGGTGATGGACATTGTGGTAGCAGATGTCCCTCCTAAGTTTGGCATGATGCTATCCAGATGACGGATTAAGAGACTAGTTGGGACTTTACAAAATGATCTATCTTATGCCACTGTCCCAGTATTTGGAGGAGAAAGCAAGAGATTGTACAGAGAAGCACAACTGGCATACATCATTAGTGATAAGAAGAATCCTTTTAATCATCCTATTTATGCTATGGACATCGATTTTGGAGCATGTATACTCCAAATAGAAGAATCTTAGAAGGCCTCAATGTAGCTCAGGAAATAAACAGTTCAGGCCAAGGAAGAGCAAGGAAGTCAAGTTTGGGAGACATTCTATGACAGGGCATGTTCCGGGGAGACTGTAGGAGCAGGGGTGGTGCTGGTATCTCCACAGCAAGAAAGCACACAACTATATTTTAAGCTGGCTTTCCAAGTTACAAACAATATAGAAAAGTATGAGGTTCTGATATTGGGCCTGAACGAAGCAAAAGATAGAGGAATCAAGAACATAAAAGTGTTTGGAGATGCTGATCTGATAATTCAGCAAGTAAATAGAACATTTCAAGCAAAGCACACAAGGCTCAAAGCATACAGAGATGAAGTATGGAGACTTAAAGATTCTTTTGATAGCTTTTGTATTTCATATATCCCTAAAGCCAAAAATCAGCTTGCTGATTCCCTTGCTATGTTTTCTAGCATGTTTATCCCTCCCATGCCTCCTAGACTAGTTTATGAAGTCCAAATGAAGTACAAACCATCCTTGCCTGACAATGTCTTGCATTGGAAAGTTTTTGATGTTGGTGATGAAATAAATAGATTCCTGCAAGTCATTGATGAATTTTCTAGAATGCAAATTGACCAAGAAAATGAAGCCTTGAAAAAAATCCCAAATCTAAGCTTAGAAATAAAATTGTCAAAGATAGCATTGTCCAAATGCCCAACAATCATATACGTAAGGGCCTAATTCCTTTTGAAATATTGTTCAACCAAAATGATGTGCCTTACAAGACCGCCTAGAAAGAAAATCAATCTGCAGTCTGTAAGCATGATATAGGGAGTCTAGGTAAGCCAAGATACATAAATCTGTCCACGCATCTGTTTGCTGATCAATGTTCTGAATACTGCAATTTAACGAAGAAATTTGTAGATGTCTTTGCCTAGGAATACAGTGACTTGAAAACATATGATAAAAATATTATCCAGCATAAAATCCCCTTAGAGAAAGACACCATCCCTTTCAAGCAGAAGCTGAGACCTATAAACCCCTTGCTCCTCCCTCTAATTGAAAAAGAAATAAAAAAGTTGTTGGCTGCCAAAATCATAGTTCCTCTCAGATATTCAAAATGGGTAGCCAACTTAGTAGTGGTGAGGAAGAAAAGTGGAGAAATCAGAGTGTGTGTTGATTTCAAAAACTTAAAAAAATGTTCTAAGAAAGATAACTATCCCCTACCCAAGATGGAGCATTTGTTGCAGAAGGTTACAGGAGCCAAAGTGATGTCTTTCCTAGATGGATTTTTAGACTTCAATTAGATTGCTGTACATCCATATGACCAAGAGAATAATGCATTCACCACTCCTTATGGCACTTTTATGTATTCCAAGATGCCTTTTGGACTGATGAATGTCGGAGCCACCTTTCAGAGAGCCATGGATATAGCATTTGTGGGAGAGAAGGATAAATTTGTCCTTATCTACCTTGATGATATAACGGTATACTCTAGCAACCATCATGATCATTTACGACATTTAAAGAAAGTGTTTTTGAAGTGTAGAAGGTTTGGGATTTCAGCCAATCCTAAAAAGTCACAATTTGCTTTAGAAGAAGGCAAGCTGTTAGGACATATTGTTTCTTCTACAGGTGTCTGAATTGACCTAGAAAAAGTAAAAGCAATATAGACCCTGTCTGTCCCGAGATCAAAGGAGGATATCTAGTCCTTTCTGGGGAAAATAAACTTTGTGAGGAGGTTTATACCAAATTTTGTAGAACTTACGAAGCATATTACCTCCATGTTGAAAAAGGGGTCAGAGATCAAATGGACTGAAGCAGCAAGAAAATCATTTGATTCCATTAAAAAAGATATTATGGAATCTCCCACTTTAATTACTCTAGATTACAACAAGGAGTTCCATATATTTTCTTTTGCTTCTAATGACACCCTCGCAGCAGTTTTATTGCAAATAGGTGAAGAAGGCTCAGAGCATCCAGTGGCATTTATCAGCAAAACCTTAAGGGATGCTGAGCTGGGGTATGATATTATTGAGAAACAAGCATATGCTCTTATCAAATCTTTAAAAGCTTTCACAATTTATATTCTACACACTAAGATAATTGCATATGTACCCTCTATTGAAATAAAATATGTCCTAACACAACCTGATGCTAATGGAAGAAGGGCTAAATGGATTGCAAAACTAATTGAATTTAACATAGAATTGAAGCCCACCAAGCTAGTCAGAGGTTAGGGCCTTGCCATGTTATTAGCTGAAGAAAATTGTAGAACCTTGGATATAAATTGTATGGGCACAAGTGTAGAGAATGGTCAAACAGAAGAAGAGGAAGTAGCTGAACCAGAGAGAAGGCAATTAGTGGCCAAAAATCTAGCTTCTTGTGATTGGCTTTACCTCATCTGGTGTTTTACTATACATCCTATTAAATCTGTTATTAAAATCAGGCAAAGATTCCCCATTTTCTCTCTTCAGGTTATCAAACATAGTATGGTAATACAACAAGTCCTTTTTATCTCCCCAGTGCTTCAAAAATGCATCATCTAAGGCTTCCGTATTAGCAATAGATCTAGGGGTCAATTCTCTGAACCACTTTCTAGCCTCTCCATTGAGGTTCTAGACAAAAACTCTCATCCACACATCATTTTCACTAATGTCTAAGTTATTAGCATAACTGTAAAAATATTCAAGGTGTTCCTCAGCTGTTACCCCATCTGTACCAGTAAACTTGGGCATGTATTTTTCGTACTCTCCTACAGGAATGGGATTCAAAGGAATAGGCAAAACCAAAGGCTCATACCTGGCAGCTATAATTCTTTCCATTTTTGTAGGTGCTTGCTAGCCTGCCATGACTGGGCTATTTGGAGTGCTACTGGTCGATTGAATAATGGGAAACAATGGAATAGATGAGAAGGAAAAAGGAATATGATGGACTCTATGGGATACAATCTTTGGACTGAGGTCCAAAGGGGAACTAAAAGAACAAGGAGTTGTATGAATCTCTGAGGGAATTTCCGAGGGTCAAGCACTGGTTCAACTGGTGATTTCTGAGGATTTCTCTGAGCATGCCTTACAAACTGAACTAGAACTGCAACGTGGAGTTGCCAAAGGTTAGTCTTCCTCCATTGGAGTTGACAGATAGATGATTACAACTAGCAATGTGCCCAAACTTTATCTATCATCAAAATCTGGAACTGTGTCGTTTTCCCAGGGAAGTTGAGCTTCAATCTCCTCTCCCTGGCAAAGGCGCCAATTAATTTTGTCACCCAAAGAAACTCTCCTAGGTTGTATCTCAGAGATTCTCAAGAACATTACAAACTCAAAAAAATGTTGGAAATGGATGAATGGAAAGAATGATGCATATTCAATCCAGATAAACTCTTCTACTGTGCTTAACTCCAGACATGGGTGAACACCCCCAGACTACAGGGCTTTAGACCACCAATCACTCATAGTTTGAGGAATGGATGAACATGGAGAATACTGACCACACCAGTAGATGCACAAGACCCTGTGATGACCGACTGCAACCAGTAAAAAGGTTTGCAAATCTATTTCTTAATACACAGACAGGATGACAACTCTCTGGCATTAAGTAAAAGAAACCTACATAACAGTTCAATAATGCATACAAGATTCTAACACAGAGGTGGGATGTTAGCCCCTCTATTGCTAAATATCAGGAGTGCATGAATAAATGCATAACAGGCACAACCTAGAACAAAGAAGAAGTGGAAAGTGAGAAATTAATAGCAAAAGAAGCTTGTATTAGCTGAAAATGAAGAGCAGATGCTGCAAGTGTCACAGTAGTTACAATCTCCAGAAGTTGAACCTTACATCAAAACCAAAACCACCAACCCTGATTACATCTATTTTGTGGGTATATATAGAGGTTGATTACAAAAATGTTCTGCTATTCTATTCATGGAGGGGTCATAATGGACCACCAACCACATTAACTATCGACAATGAGTCTCTGCTACAATCTGCTTGTTTTAATGAATTAATTTGACATTCTTTGGTGTTTTGTTGTACTCCTCGGGCAAGTGGAATGAAATATGAATGAAACTCCATGCTTGATAAATGCTTTAATTGCTCGAGGCTTGTCCTTCTTGTCCTTCGACCATGCTGCTCTTGAATGCAGTTGTTGGAGAATAATTGTGCCGGGTACAGGTAGCTAGCAACCTTCGTCCCTCGAGTGCACGGAGAAATCAATGAGCATGGATTTCATGGTAGGTAGAAAAACTAAATGGAGGAGCGAGGCTGACCGTCAAATTGCATAGATGGATAGCAGTAGTGATTGCTTTGCAGAAGGAATCAGGAGATATAAGGGCAGGATGATCACAGGCCATTGGATATCAGGCAGGTAGATCCAATGGTCATCGGGCACGAGAGTTGCACGAAGTTTATCAGGCGGGGAGAGTGGGGTAAGCAGTTAGTGGTATTTCCTGCACCGCTTATTGGAGGAAGGTGGTAAACATATAGTGCAATGCGATCACAATAGGCGCACGACGCGTGGCAGATGGGACAGGGAGAAAACAACTTTCCCCACGAGTTAATGTGTAGTCATTTTTCGGCAATGGGGAGAGCGGATACCATTGGATTAGGAGGTGGACGATCAGACGGCAGGGGTTTAGCACACATGTTTCTTGAATGATGTGACAAGAAAGGGCTCATGGACTATGCGCGTGGTTATATGGATAAGGTCACGTTAAGGGGTTTAAGTGCCTGAAGCTTAAGGAAAAGGGGCTTATGCCTAGCAGTTAGGAAAACAGAGATAAAATAAGGATGGCTAGGCTATAGGAATGGAAGAACAATGAAGGATCAGAAGAAAAAATATTGTTGCAGGCTCCCTACTTGCAACAACACACAACCAATTCTAAAATTTGGTCCTCCAAACACCGAAGTACATAGCTGAGCTAACATGAATGTCAGTCTATCCTTCAAAACTTTAACCATTAATCAAAGTCCCATATTGACTCACTTGAACTCTGCTTTATTTCATTTAATTTTATAATACATTGGGACTCTGACTTCAGCTTCTGGAATTGTCTAATCAGGGCCTACTTAATCTCCACCAAGCTCTTGTTCTGTCCCACTAGAGTCATGCTTTTAAAGTTCATGTACCACATTAACACATGGTCCCTCAATGTGGCTTCTAGCTATGCAATATTTGTAGCCTCATATTGGACCTATTTGGCTACCTAGATGAACTCACATATGAACAAACGATGTTATGGGTCCTAAGTCTAAGCACCATGAGACATGGGAATCCGAAAATCTACACCTGCCATGGTAGTCTATGTGATACTTCCTAATGAAGTAATCTCACCTGTTCCTGGTGTATTATCATAAAACTATGTTCATGACTGCGCACCACTCTAAGTTAGTCTACCTTGTGTTGTCTCTCCTACAGCTAGATCGATTCCACTACTGATACTATTTTCTCCTCCTTGACTACAATTATATTCCACGCTAGTCATATCAGTGCACTGAGTGCTAACCTCCTGGTCCATAGATGTGCGTAGGGTCATTGGCTCGATGCTAGGCATGGTCTAATTTATTGATTCTAGTTCTTAATCTTCTATACCACATGGACTCAGTTTCTCTCTTTCTGCTTCCTTCCTTCACGACATGCTAAAATTCATCCCTTCATAGCTCTAGTCAATAGCACTACTTGGTGTCCTATGATGGCCTCTCCTAACCCCTCCCTCTAGGCTTCTGCTTTCAGTAGGCATCAATGCTAACCAACCTCCTACCGTGTCACCCCATTAGTACCTTCTACCACTCCACCAGATTCCATCCTCATAACTCTCTTACTCCATCCTTTCGCTTTATGTTTTTATGTACATTTATGGCCCTGCTATTAGCCTCCACTATAATTGTTCTTCCTCTTCTTATTTTTTACCCCTCATACCATCTCCTAGGTCTCCCCCACTTCCTCGTAGATGTGCTTGCCTTAGTTACTCATGGAGTAAGACTCTAGAGGAAAAAAACTATGCTCATACAACATCGTATTTATCAATAATGGTATCAACCTTTTAAATCTTCATATTCATCCCTTCATAACGTTTTTCTCCATTGTAGTGTAGGAAACCATCGATTCTATGACAAACCCAACAATATATACATCCAAAGCATTTTCGAACTTGAAATAAATAGCACAATATATCTTCTTGCTTACCACTTGAAGCTCATGTACTTCCTCCATTGTCCACTTCCTTCGCTCGTCATTCCAATATGTCAAGTTATTGTCTTTCAATCGTTGAACTCATTCTCTCAAGTTATTAGGAAACTCCCTAAATAAAACTTCATGAAAAGTGGTTAACATGTACTTTTTTAGCCATTTCTCCATGTTCTAGTTCTTGTCTCCTAATGTTTTCACAACAAACTCATGTAACTTCCATTTGAACCATAGTGTAATCTCCTGCCTCATTGGGTTATATGGCTTCATACCGCCAGCCAACCATTCCAACCCTACCAACGGAACCATTTTTTGGTGTGCGAGATTCTAAGAGACCTAATATTTGTTACGTAGTGGCAAAAAAAGACTTGCTTACCATCGACCCTTTTAGCAACACCCTTGAAGTGAGTGAAGTCTCATTTAAGATACTAATAGGTGACTCTCGAAACTAGGTTTATGTAGTTTGATGGACTATCTTATGACTCACGATTCACAACCTCTAACTCACACATACTCTGTTATCAATAATGCAACCCTCGAAAGTTACTTGCACCCAAAAGTTATGTTCTCTTATTAATTTAGTATCTTTCCAAGGCAAAGCAGCCAGATCAACTGTATTCCTGGTTCTAAGTATTCCAGTGAGGTCCCTAGCTCCTACCTTAATCTAAAATCTACTCAACTAATGATATAATTCCTCGGGGAATTTACACCATAAAATATCATATTGATCACGTGCAACTTATGTAAATAGGATCTCCTCCTTAACCCAATCTAAGTTATTTTGTCTCAATTGGGCTTGTTGTACGACAAATGAGTCAAGTTTCTCATCCCACCATTCTAGAATGCTACTCTTGAGAATCCTAGTCACCATGACCTAGAACTCCACTTGATTTTTAAGGTGCCAAAAATGAAACCATTGGTTGGAGAGGCCATCATAGGACACCAAGTAGTGCTATTGACTAGAGCTAGCACAATGCCGACATTTCCATTTATTCACAAAGGGAGAAAAGTCTCACCCAAGGCGTGCAAAGACTAATAAATGATTATTTGGGGTTTAGGTGGTAAAAATATTCATTTTACTCTCTAAGTTATCTATCCAGTATACAATCAATTGTGTGCATTCAGAAATCATTAAAACCAGAGACATCGACATCGACACAGATTCAGAAATAGATTAAAGAAAATTTAAATGGGGGTATGAAGCTCATTCATATTCATTACCGTGACATAGAGCTATAGATCCTCGTAAAAATTATCCTCTTATATTATAATCCAATAGGTCAAAACCATTACAATACAGATCTACAAGAAATGTGCAATATCTAATTACAATCACTTCATGAATAAAAGGAACCTAATTACATCATAGTATACATCAAACTTCAGGTTTCATTTTCACTGCGTGTCTGGTGAGCACCAATATTGCAGCAAGAATGCTGCAACTCCTGGGGCTACCAACTTTACTTTATCAACCAGGGTTCGTACAAAATTGGAGGTGAAAATGTTGAATACACAAGTAAATGTGATGGATCTTCTCTTTGTCATTGTTAAGCTAGCAATATACCACTAAGGTTTCTCAAGCCAGTCTTCTATTGCTTCAATAGAAGCTTGATTACCAATGACGAAAAGAGAAATATAGACTAAAAGCAATCTTGTCTACAGCAGTAAGGAAAAATACTGAAATCAAATGTTTAAACAAACCAATCTTATAACTAACTGCTAAGAGGATTTGCTTCAAAAGAATAATAAGTTAACATGTATGCAACCCTATTTTCCTACGTATTTAAAACAAAAACATCAAACATTCTACTGCTGTGCATGTAAATGAACAAAATAAATCTATTTTTCTTCTTGTCTTTTCTGTGTGAAAGTGTGAAAGCTAACTTCTTCTAGTGATGTGGCAGGTGGCTTAAGGATGATGGAAAATGGTTAAAAGGCTTGGGAGACAATTAGGGGTCCTTTTCTAGTTTCGTAGGGGATTTTTCCACAATTCAGCCTCAAAACATGCCACTACAAGTCAGCCTATAGGGTGTCCTAATGCGTTCTATAGGATGTCCTGAATTCCTACAAGATCCCTAGTATTCCTATAGGATATAGCCGAGAGAAAAAGGAGGGACTTTGAAGGTGATGGAAAACTTAGGGAAGGTTGTTGGTGTATGGAATGAGGCAAGGGAGTGCTTAGGACCACTTCATAACTGAAAACCAGAGTTGGGAGATGGCTAGATTTTCTCAACAAGCTTGGAGAAGTATTCTTGTGAAATGATGAAATTGGTCAGGGTTTTAGTGAAAGAAAGGAATGATCATGGATGGATGAAGTTGGGATGAGGTTGATTATCATGAAATCTCTATGTACTATTGTAACTCCTACACTGCATCAAACATGGACATTTATCCATAAATCATGTAAATAAGAAGGATTTCAATTAACTCAGGAAAACAGAATTTCATGAGCTAGATGCCTACTTCATGCATGGGAAAAAATTGTAGAATAATATGAAACCTTGATGATATCTAAATTAAGATTGAAGATAGCAAAAATGGAAATCAAATCCTATTCTTGAAAACTAGAAAAATACTAACCAAAGTAACAAAAAACCCTAAATTCCATGAGAAAGTACAATTCTGTCTTTTTGGGGCTGCATAGGAGTTCTTTCCTCAAACCATGATCCCTGAAGGGATGAGTGAGGCCAAATCCATCTACTGACAACCTTCTGAGGTTCCTTTTCCTCTTCTAAGATACTACTGAAATAAATTACAAATGGAAGCAAACTAATCAAATCTACAACTACTTGCAATGAAATAATTCTAAAGACAATTCAACCATTAATCTATGAAATCAACTCAGCATACAAATACAAGAAGAGTAGCCTTTGTCGCTAAGGTTGGGCCCTAACCCAAGAGCTTCAAACTTCTAAGTTAAGTTAGTGCTGGATCAAGGAAATACTCATTCTCATTATCAAATCATAAAATTACATAACAATGCATTCCACAAGTCTTGAACTCGAAAATGACTAGTGTTTTTACAACAAAAATTCGAATCCTAATGAGGCTCTAGGACTCTTTATTTATAAAATTGAAGTCTCCAATGACTTCCTTAATTCTAGCAAGGCTCGACTCCAAAAATCAAGATAAACTAGCTCTTTAAATGCCACTTGCTCAGTTGCCTTTTGATATCCATGACCTGGTTGCTTGTACTTCGAACTAGTGTGATTGATGGTGGAATATTCGAATGAGTGAGGAGTAAATGAGGAGGATATACCTCCTACAATCTCTCTTACTTGTTTCATTCGAGTTTCAACCCTTAATTAGCCAAAATTTCCATGATTTTCTCTCAAAAACCTGCAATCAATGCACATTAGTCTACTAGGAATAATATCTCACATTGAGTCATCTCATTAAGCAAAATACAATCAAAATATCTAATAAATTGTGAGAAGAGTTGATTTGAATAAGCTAGGAGGTGTATTAAGGTCCACATAGTTACCCAATGATGAGGCTAATCATCACCCCCCCTACTAAAAGTGTTTCTCATCTTCTGAGCAACTCAATCTATATCCATGTCTTTCATTTCTCTAGTGGCCTCCCTAACATCCCATGCTTCTGTTGTAGTTTCCTCTTCCTATGCATAGAATCCCGCCTTCCTTTCTATCTCCTCCCATTGATCTTTTTCTTCCTCTTCCTTCCTTCCTTCCAACATCCCTAAGAGCAGTGGTGGAATGAGTCTGAATCCAATCCAATTGACTTTGAGTCTTTGGAGAGATTTCTTGTACATGGGTGTCATGTTAAGTGCTTCTCTCATTCTATGA
The DNA here is from genome assembly GCA_000404065.3 of Pinus taeda. Classification (NCBI taxonomy): domain Eukaryota; kingdom Viridiplantae; phylum Streptophyta; class Pinopsida; order Pinales; family Pinaceae; genus Pinus; species Pinus taeda. The sequence continues at coordinate 155,153 of APFE031643658.1, read as the reverse complement.
GGAGAATGATACTCTCTAATTTTCAAGCTATAGGGAAAAGTTTTCCATCTCCTTTGGCTAGCTTTCATGTTGTCATCTCCTAACAGCCTAAACATATCCTCAACATGTGTGATTTCTTGCTCTTGGGTAACAAGGTATCTAGGTGCAAGTTGAGGGTCATTTGTAATCAAGTTATGGGTGCTAATGATAGCCATTGTATTTGATTTCTCAACTCTTATCATTAGGGATTATGTTTCTTCCATTTCCATTACTTTATTCATTTCTGCAGCCCGTCCTTCCTCATGATTCATCCATGATGCCAAATCCATCAATTGTAAGTCCCTTAGTTTTGAATTATGGTCCCATACATTTAGATCGGTCAAGGCTAAGTTATGTATATAGAATTCAGACAATTTAGCTCTATCCTCCAATGTCATTTGATCACAGATATCAATGGATTGTCTATAATCCTGGAATGGAATAGTGCCTCTCTGCGCTAAAGTCTTTATTTGGAACAGCAACCACCATTCCTTTAGGTACAATGCATAGGACTTAGTTGGCATCATACACTAGATTGCCTCTAACAATAGACTGGCCATGGATGCCAATTGATTCTCTCTCTCCTGTAGTTGTCCCTTTAACCATGCATTTTATTCCTCCAACAGAGCTTTCATCATTGCCTCTTTGTCCCTTAGGGTGCTCAGTTCTCTTCCCATCTCTTTAACTTTTTCCTCCATGTGACCTATGTCCTCCACTCCTTTGGATTTGGAATTTTGCATCCATCTATGTGTTCTTGCCCTTTCTTTCTCAAGCTCAAAGAACAAGGGGATGGAAAATTTATGTGGAATGACCCTACCCCCTTCAATGAACCTATAGTAGGAGTCAAGGTTAGGATGAGGACTAGGTTCCCTCAGCTCTAGATCCTCCTTCTCTATTTCTTGCTTCATGATCCCTTCTTTGTCCAATTTCTAAGGTTTTGTAGGTTTAGAAGAGTTTCATGTAGGATTTCATTTACTTCATGTAGGTCCTTTTGTGTATCCTATAGGAGGCCTTTTCCTTCGGATGAGGTAGATCTAGTGACCGACCTGCTAACATAAGTGATAGGAGACTAGGGAGAGGCTTGTCCTAATGATCCTTCTCCTTAATTTTTCATGATAGGAGCTATCGTTTCCTACTATTTTGGTGAGTCTTAAATGACAATAGGAACCTTGGTGGGAGTTTGAGGTTTTCCTTTCCTTATTATTTTAATTTTTCTTTTCCTAAAGTACAATGGAGTTTATCTCTATCTCTTCCCTTTTTTTTTTATAGGGGTACTAAGGCCAGTGAGGGTACCTGCTGCCTCTTTCTCAGTGGGTTTTGGAGGTACCCTGGGTGATTCCTCCCCTTCTTTGCTTTGCATTGTAAACCTTTGTTCTTCCTTTTCTTATATCTCCCCTTTTCCATTTTCCTTCTCATTCTTGTCTTTCTCCTCTTCTTCTCCCTCTAGTTCCTCACTTTTTTCATCAGTTTCCTCCTTTACATCCTCTTCTGTCTCTTCATCACTTTCCTTCTCCCTTTCTTCCTATTCTTCCTCATCTATTTCCTCTTCATCCATCTATGTTTCTTCTTCATCCTTCTTTGTTTCTTCTTCATCCCTTTCATTGGTAGTGGGGCTTTTGTCATACTCAAGGGCTTTTATGTCTTCCTCTGTCTGCATGTCTCTAAAATTTTCCCATGTGATAGGGAGTCTGAGGTTTTGGAGGGCATCTTCTATGATAAGTCTAATTTACCCATTATGGGCTATTTGTTGATGGTTTCCTTCCTAAACCTTAATGATCATATCTATCACTGATTGAAGAAGGAAGTAGGATATGCTGAGTCTGTTTGAGGAGGTGTGTATGATCCAAACCTCAACTCTTGGGGAAGCTGAAAGTGGTATCCATATACCACACTGTACCTACCTTCACATGAGATATACTTTATAAGGTGGTAGCTAATTTCATTCTAGGTATATGGTAGGCTTTCTCTTCTAACTCCATTTTTGTCTTCCATTGCCTCCTCTGCTTCTAAAAATAATTTCTTCTTTTTATTTTGGCTATTACCCTTATCCTCCTTTCTCCAAGGCATCCCTAAAGGAAGTGTGGTGATTCTTCCTATCATTTTAGGGGTGAGTTCTATGGAGAGGCATTTCACAACAACAGTGGCATGGGTCCTAGTCAGTGGAATGAGGGAGAGATTAAAGTCTCTAGCCACTTCATCATCATATCCCCTCAATTTCTCAAAGAAACCCATCCAATTGTGCCTTCTGAATATATCTAGTACAAGAGGGTGTTGATGAATCCTCTCTGTGTTGATGGGTTCCCTGTTATTAAATCCCCCTATCATTTTTTCTGATAGATGGAGGTTTCTATATGTCTAATACCAAATTTAACAAATGAGGAATTTTAAATGAAAATTCTGTGTATACAACTTGTTGGCATTATGGCACAGGTTTTGCACTATGGCACAGGTGTTGTCCTTGATGGAAACTTACTCTGGTGACAGATCACATTTCAGGCACTCAGAAAGAAGAAAAAGATATATACGTAGGTTCACCTTGACGAAGCCGCGTATACATGCCGGTTAGACGTTCCGAAGTTGTGTATGCATATACATGTACTTTCACGCAAGAAAAAGCGCGTACATGTGGGAGAACTTATTTTTGGTCCATGGTATTTAGTCCTTGGTATTCAGACCTATCTTTTTGGGCCATGGTATCTCGTTAGAAGTGTTGATCCCAAGTATTGAGTCCATGGTATTGATTTTTTATGGTTTAGGACCGTGGTATTATGAAAGGCCTAAAATTATAAAAGGGGAAGGAGATGATTTGGCAAAGGATAATCTAAATTAATTGAATATCTGATAAAGTGCTAGATCTAGAATACTGGGGATTGGGTTATGGTGCAGATCTGGATCTGAATGAAGGAGGAACCTGAGCGCAAGGAGAAGGATATGTTCTACTGAAGGGTCAAAATCTTAAGACTTGAATAATAGTATCTTTCAATGATTTTGATCTGTTATATGTGGTGCATGCTTGATCTATAAATCTGGTAATCTGGGTTAAGTAATGTCTGAATGATTGGAAGAGTGAATTATCCTTTATAGATTTGTACGCAGGTTCAATGAAGCAAAGGCGCGTATACACGCGGGTACTATGACTAAAAACACCGTATACGCAGGTTGGTCCAAACACAGAAGCGTATGCACACATGTTTCTGGTTATTAAAGTAGTGTACGTCTCTTAAATTGTGTTCTAGCTGCTTCTGTTTATTGCTACAGTGTTCTGGGTTCAGAATTTGGTGTGTGGTTACTATTACTGTGTTCTGGGTACAACTGTCAGAGAAGTGTCTATTTGGTTCAGTGTTAATTGGTGAAAAGGAGATCATTTGATACAAAAATTCTTGATGATTGATTGATGTTCATAGATCCAGTCTGAAAATTTATGAAATGTGGTCCTTGGAAGCAAAGAGAAGGTTGTAGCCTTCTACAGGTAGTAGCCTACGTACTAGTATCCTAGCTAGTACAAGAGCTAAGGGGGTTGTAGTTCGCTTCCAAGAAAATATGGAGAATGGGATAGGGTTGTAGCTCTTTGCAGGTAGCAGCCTACATACTGGTAAAGGACTGCACTAGTACAGAAACATTGTAAAAAGAAGTTTCTAAATAAAGGAAGATAGAGACGAATTGCAGCAGGTGGTTTTCACCCACATTGGGTTCCACCTTATATCTTGTGTTCTTGTGTGTGATTGTCTTCTGCTATGTTTCACTGTTTCTGGTTACTGTTTATTTGATTTTGATACATAGATTAATGATCAACATCTGTAAGATAAATTAAATTATAAGTCTGCATGGTATACACGGGTTTCCATATCTGTAGTTGCGTATATACGCGATTTTCACTAATTGAAGTAGCGTATATGATCTGGGTTTGAAAAAGAAAATAATTGACTTGATAATATTGATTCAACCCCCCCCCCCCTCTCAGTATTATTTCAAACAATTGGTATCAGAGTAGGTCCTTCAGAAGAAGCTTGATCGCTTGAAGGAAGATCTATCATCATGAGAAACTACGAGAGAGAAGCATCGATCAGGCCACCAATTTTTGATGGCACCAACTTCGTCTATTGGAAGGTAAGAGTTACAACCTATCTTCAATCTCTTGGTACAAAAGTCTGGGATATCATAGATATATGGTACACTTTTCCATCAGCAACTCTTACAAATCCGGCTGAGAAGAAGCAGTTTGAAACAAATGCAAAGGCTGTCAATACTCTATTAGGATGTCTATCTCAATCAGAATTCGTCAAGGTTATGCAGTATAAAACCGAAAAAGAAATATGGGACAAGATTGTTCTGAGCTATGAAGGAGATGAACAGGTAAAATGAGCAAAACTTCAAACCCTTAGAATTCAGTATGACAATATCAGAATGTACAATGATGAAAGTGTGGCTAACTATTTCCTACGCATAGATGAGGTTGTTAATTGTATGAAAAAATTGTGTGAAGAAATAAAAGAGGCTGTTGTGGTTGAAAAGGTTCTGAGATCTTTGTCTTCTAAGTTTGAATCAAAAGTTTCTGCAATAGAAGAAAAGGAGAATCTACATAAAATTACCATGTCAAAGCTACACGGAATTCTAACCACTTATGAAATGAGGAAAGGGGGAACATCAAACAGAAGAGAAGCTGCATTCAAGGACTCAATAAAGGAGATTCCTATGACTCAGGACATATGTCAGAAGAAGAGGAACAATCAAATTTTGTCAAGAGCCTTCAACGGGGTACTGGAAGATTCAGAGGTAAGTTACCTTTCAAATGTTTTGCTTGTGGAAGAGTCGGTCACTATGCTGCCAAGTGTCCTCATAAAGGTAAGCTTGACAAAGCTAAGGAACCTGTTAGATGGAATAAGAAACAAAATGTAAATAAGAAAAGCTATTACACTCATGAAGACAGTGATGGATTTTAAAATAGTGATGAAGATGAACAAGGTAATAATTATAGACTTTTAATGGCTTTTGAAGATGATGATTTCATGGATGCTATAGATGAGGAAGGCCTTTATGAAGAGATTTCTAAAATCAAAATTTTTTTAGAAGATAGAAATATGATTATTGATACTCTGCAATTCCAATTGGTTGAAAGTGAAAAACATCATGAAAAGTTAGAATGTGAAATTGTGGGACTTAGAAAAGAGATTGAGAAAACTAAAGCTCTTAATCTTAGATTTGTTAAAGGATCTAAAATGTTAGATGAGATTATCAAAGTGTAGCATTATCCACTAATCAAGACAGGTCTAGGATATAGTGAAGAAGCAACTCAAGCGTAGAAACCATCCACCTCCAAAAGTTATGTTGATGCAGCAAGGAGAATTGAGCAAAGACTCAATGAAGATCGCTAGGTAAATCAAGTACAATTTACCTCAAGAGTGAACAAAGACTACCAGGTAAATCGGGGGCAATATACTTTAAGGATGAATAGAAGCTACAACCAGCCATAGGTAAAACCTTCTCAATTTGCCTCAAGAATGGATGTCAATAGAAACTACAATCACTTGGTTGGTAATCTCAGGAGTTTCTTCAATGGCCAATGTTTCTCTTGTCATAATTTTGGTCACAAAGCAGCTCAATGTGTTGCCTATAAGACAATCATGACTAGAGAAGCTCAAAAACAAAGAAATATGACTGGAATCATGAAATGGACCTACAATATCTTTTTTTCTCTTGAAAATGAAATAGAATGTTCTATTTGTAACAACTTCGGTCACGAAGATTATAAATGAAGGAGCAAGTTTCAACAGACAACTCAGAAGGAACAAGCCTCAAGTGCCAAAACATGGAGAATGAAGCAACCGCAACCAGAAAGATGTGGAATATCCCTATATGCAGAAGGATAAGAAAATTAATGGTACATCGACAGTGGATGTTCGAAACATATGATAGGTGATAAAGAAAAATTTCAATCATATAGTACCTTAGAAAAGGAAAAGAAGGTCTCATTTGGAAATGACACCCCTGCGCTCATAAAAGGTAAACGTTTTGTTCAGTTGAAAGAAAAGGTCAAAGCTGGAAATGTTATGTATGTTGATGGCTTGAAGCATAATCTATTGAGTGTCAGTCAGATGTGCGATAAAGGAACTGAGGTAATATTTCAATCAAATGGATGTAGTGTTCGTGATCTCGATATAGGAAAAACAGTGATCAAAGGCATAAGAACTCCAAATAATTTATACACATTCAAATAAGGAGGACAACAGTGTTATCTGAGCAAGAATGATGAACACTAGCTATGGCACTGGAGGTTGGGGCATCTAAGCTTCTCACAGATAAGGAAAGCATGAAAATACCAGGCAGTTCGTGGTCTTCCAGACATCAAAATTCCAGACAATGTAATATGCAAATGATGTCAGTTTGGTAAGCAAACTAGAACTAACTTCCTTGAGAAGGAAGGATCAGCTAGTAGGCCACTTGAACTTGTCAACACTGATGTATTTGGTCTATCTAGGAAAAGGTCACCTCGGGGAGAAAAATACTTTATATTATTCATTGATGATTTTTGCAGGATGTGTTGGATAGGACTTATGAAGCACAAAGACGAAGCCTTCCAAAAATTCAAATATTTCAAAGCCTTGGTTGAAAATGAATCAGATCACAAAATTAAGGGCCTCAAGTTTGATAGAGGTGGGGAGTTTACCTCAAATGAATTTTTCGATTTTTGTGAAGAACATGGAATAAGAAGGGAATTCTATACAGGCATGACTCCTCAACAAAATGGAGTAGTGGAAAGGATGAACATAACGATTCAACAAATGGCTCGTGCTATGCTTGATGAGTCTGGAACTCCTGCAACTTTTTGGGGTGAAGTTGCATTCGTTGTTGTTGTTATTCTCAACAAAACAAACATCCGGGTGAACAACACTCAAACCCCTCATGAGCTCTGGTATGGTGAGACTCCTTCAGTAAAATATTTCAAAATTTTTGGAATCAAATTCTATATCAAAAATACTGATGGACATCTTCGCAAGTTTGAACCTAGAGCAGATGAAGGCATTCTCCTTCGTTACTCTCCCCACAACAAAGCTTACAAGTGTTATAATAAAAGGCTTGGAAAAATTGTTGAAAGTATTGATGGAGTGGTTGATGAAGAAGAAAACACTCCTAGGCAGGTAAGATCTGAAGATTTTGAAGATGATGAGGAATATCCATCAACATCAAATCAGATTCATGATGAAGAAGAAACCCATGAGGCACCAGAAGAATAGATAAGAATAGAAGATAAGGCTCCATCCAGGTACGTTCAGAAGAATCATCCAGAATCTCAAATTTTGGGGCAGAAAGAAGCAGGTATACAAACAAGAAGAACAATTGCAAAAGCTTCAAGCTATTTGGCATTGCTCTCCTCCACTGAACCACAAAATGTAAAAGAAGCATGCAAAGATGAATGCTGGGTCAAAGCAATGGATGAAGAACTTGAGCAGATTGAAAATAATGACACTTGGGAGTTGGTCCCTAGACCAAAAGATAAGAATGCCATAGGGACAAAATGGATATTCAAGAACAAGTTGAATGAAAATGAGGAAGTTATTAGAAACAAGGCCAGACTTGTTTGTAAAGGGTATTCTCAACAAGAAGGAATAGACTTTGAAGAAACTTTTTCTCTCGTTACTAGACTTGAGGTCATCCGAATGTTCCTTGCTCTCTCAAGCTTTCAAAAGTTCAAAGTATTTCAAATCGACGTGAAATCAGCTTTTCTAAATGGAGACTTAGAAGAAGAAGTGTATATTGAGAAACCAGAAGGATTCGTCCTTGGAAATGATCAAAAACTCGTATGCAGAATTAAGAAGACTCTTTATGGTCTTAAACAAGCTCCAAGGGCTTGGTATTATCATTTGGAAAAATATCTTCATCAACAAGGTTTCTCAAAAGGATCAACAGATAGAAATCTTTATATAAAAATTGAAAATAACAAATTGCTAACACTTGTTGTGTATGTTGATGATATCATCTTTGGCAGCAATGAAGAAGCAATGAGTTAGAACTTTGTCTTGGTAATGCAGAAAGAATTCGACATGCCCTTGCTTGGGGAACTGAAATATTTTCTTGGATTACAAATTCAACAAAATGAAGGCGGTATCTTTTTATCTCAAACCAAGTACCTCAAGCAGACGTTGAAGAAGTATGGCATGGAAGATTCGAAACCAGTATGTACCCCTATGGTTACAAGATGCATCCTCAGTGCAAATGATGAATCAGCAGCAGTGCATCAACCAACTTATAGATCCATGATTGGAAGTCTTCTCTATCTAACAGGTACCCAACCAGACATCATGCATGTAGTGGGAATGGTTGGAAGATTTTAGGAAAATATAAAGGAAACTCATCTTCAGGCAGTAAAGAGAATTTTCAAGTATCTCCAAGGAACTCAAAACTATTGCCTATGGTATCCTAGAGATACAGATCTCACTCTTCATGCTTATACAGATGCAGATTGGGCTGGAAGTGTGGATGACAGGAAAAGCACTAGTGGTGGTGCATTATTTATGGGTTCCAGATTAGTATCTTGGTTTAGCAAGAAACAGAGTTCGATTGCTTTATCTACAGCTGAAGTAGAATATGTGGCTACTGCATCTTGTTGCACACAACTCCTTTGGATGATGCAAACTTTGCAAGATTTTCAAATCACTTGTACTGCACTTATCTCCATCTTATGTGATAATACAAGTGCAATCAGCATTTCAAAGAACCCAGTCATGCATTACAAGACCAACCACATACCGATCAAGTATCATTTTCTCCGAGAACAAGTGCTGGAACAAAAGGTCAAATTGGAATATTTTCCCTCCAAGGAACAAGTTGCTAATATTTCAACCAAACCACTACCCAGGGAGACATTTGAATACCTCAGACAGAAGCTTGGGGTATTTGATGCATCATCTTACTATTGAAACCTGTCTGTTTCAGAGAAATATGGTTGTACGTGAGTTGCATGAGGAGGATCCACATACATACACCGGTTTACGCAGATACAGTCGCGTATATGATGGTTTGAAGTAAATCAGTGGGAACAGACTCTGGTTGAAGATTTTCTGGTATGGGTTTGATAGAGACCATCTGGCACAGGTTCAGGGAGAGCAGATAAACTTCTGATAATGCATTGTTGGCATTACATTAGAAGCTTTTGGTTCGAGTACACAAGTTGTTTTGGGTTCAGGTGGATTAGCTGCAGAAGGAGAACAGAGGGAAAACATAATTGCTGATCTGTAGAGTGATTGACAGATGTTGTTGATATCAGTTATTAGTGACTTTCATAAGTCTTGGTATTTCGTCTCTATGTCATGTATATCATTTATTGTCAAGGTCATGTAATGGCCTATTTTGGTTTCTCCACTATGGCTGGGATGAATGATGTAATGTACTTGGTTGTCTTATGTAAATTTCTAGTGTATCCCCACTTGGTTGGGTGATGGATGTATGTATAGAGTTTGTTGGTGATAGGAAGGTCTTTTATGACGTATAAGTCATGGTTCTTCTTGAAGAACATATTTTTGCATATCTTGCCTACAAGTCAGGGGGAGCTTGGTCAGCACAGTAGAGCAGAGATTTCAACATGTACTCAGGGGGAGCACAACCCTTCTCCCTTGATGACAAAGGGGGAGAATGACTTTGAAGGTCTTGGGGTTGCCATCAAGTCCAAAGGGGGAGATTGTTGGCATTATGGCACAGGCTTGGCGCTATGGCATAGTTGTTGTCCTTGATGGCAATTCACTCTAGTGACAGATCATGGTTTAGGCACTTAGAAAGAACAAAAAGATATATACGTAGGTTCACCTTGATGAAGCCAAATATACACACTGGTTAGACATTCCGAAGTCACGTATGCATGTACACGCACTTTCACGCAAGAAAAAGCACGTTCATGTGGGAGAACTTATTTTTGGTTCGTGGTATTTAGTCCTTGGTATTTGGACCTATGGTTTTGGGATATGGTATCTCGTCAGAAGTGCTGATCCCAAGTATTGAGTCCATGGTATTGATTTGTTATGGTTTAGGACCGTGGTATTGTGAAAGGCCTAAGACTAGAAAAGAGGAAGGAGATGATTTGGCAAAGGATAATCTGAATTAATTGAATATCTGATAAAGTGCTAGATCTGGAATACTGGGAATTGGGTTATGGTACAGATCTGGATCTGAATGAAGGAGGAACCTGAGTGTAACGAGAAGGATAAGTTTTATTGAAGGGTCAAAATCTTAAGACTTGAATAATATTATCTTTGAATGATTTTGATCTGTTATATGTGGCGCATGCTTGATTTATAAATCTAGTAATCTGGGTAAACTAATGTCTGAATGATTGGAAGAGTGAATTATCCTTTATAGATCTGTACACAGGTTTAGTGAAGCAAAGGCGTGTATACACGCTGGTTCTATGACTAAAAACAGTGTATACGCAGGTTGGTCGAAACAAAAAAGTGTATGCACGCAGGTTTCTGGTTATTAAAGTAGTGTACGTCTCTTAAATTGTGTTCTAGCTACTTCTGTTTATTGTTGTAGTGTTCTGGGTTCAGAATTTGGTGTGTGGTTACTGTTACTATGTTCTGGGTATAGCTGTCAGAGAAGTGTCTATTTGATTCAGTGTTAATTGGTGAAAAGGAGATTGTTTGATACATAAATTCTTGATGATTGATTGATGTTCATGGATCTAGTCTAAAAATTTATGAAATGTGGTCCCTGGAAGCAAAGAGAAGATTGTAGCCTTGTGCAGGTAGTAGCCTGCGTACTAGTATCCCAACTAGTACAAGAGCTAAGGGGGTTGTAGCTCCCTTTCAAGAAAAGCGAAGAACGAGAGAGGGTTGTAGCTCTCTGCAGGTAGCAGCCTGTGTACTGGTAAAGGACTGCACCAGTACAGAAACATTGTAGAAAGAAGTTTCTAAATAAAGGAAGATAAAGACAAATTGCAGTAGGTGGTTTTCACCCACATTGGGTTTCCACCTTATATCTTGTGTTCTTCTTTGTGATTGTCTTCTGCTCTGTTTCACTGTTTCTGGTTATTGTTTATTTGATTATGATACATAGATTAATGATCAACATCTGTAAGATAAATTAAATTATACGTATGCATGGTATACATGGGTTTCCATATCTGTAGTTGAATATATACGAGGTTTTCACTAACTGAAGTAGCGTATATGATCTGGGTTTGAAAAAGAAAATAATTGACTTCATAATACTGATTCACCCCCCCCCCCCTCTCTCAGTATTATTTCCAACACAACTTACCTAGACTGCAATATTTTTCAATAAACTAGAAGGCTTTTCTTTATTCTTTTCACTTGGAAAATGTGGGAAAGTATAGAGCCTATCTCCTTATCACTACTTGATGAAACCAACCTCTGTTTTTCGCTTTTAAACCTGGTCACTATCAATCCTGTAGGTGTTGTTATGTATCTTGTAGGATCCTATAGGTGCTCCTGCACTGGAAAAAAATGAATTTTGCCTTTCCTGTACACTGCTTGAGGGTCGAGAGCAACTTTGCTAGTGTGTAGCCATGAGAATGTGAATGCCTCTATGCATAGGGATCAATGTTTATTTCCTCATATGGGTGATTTGAGTGGGGTGGTGTGCTAGCAACCGAGGTACGAGTATCCATTTTTGGACCATTGATCCCACTACCACATCATCACTCTCCTCACCTTGTAATAAACTCCCACTTTGGGCATCCATAGCTTAACCACTTTCGACCTCATCTCTCCTTTTCATTGACATGACTATTGCCAAGTGTGTAAGGACTAATTGTCTTCTCCTCATTGACTGATTGAAGGTGGCCAAGTTAACTGGCCACCTTTAGCTTATAAACCAACTCTTCCACAACTTTTACAATTTTTTTCATACTATGCTAATGAGAGTGTGGAAGCGATATAGATACTTGTGGTAATGATGCCTTGATTTTGTTTACTGAAGAGTGAAGTCCTTGTTGTGTATTTGTTGCATGTGTTTCTCTTCTTTTTTTAATGTCCTCTGATGTTTTTCTTTCATTTGCAGGTACTTGGATGGTGATGTTGGTGATCCTCATGCTATTTCTAAGCTCTAGAAGAACTTCTTTGACCTCTAGATCTTCATTCTTGAAGCTAACTGCAACTTGTGTTTTTTTGTCTTGTGGGACAGGCTACTATAGGATGTTCTGTAGCTGCCTCTCCCTCAAATTTTTAATCATTCTTTTAGTTCCAGAGCACGAGGATGGTTCGAATGGGTAGAGAATGGATATATAGATTTGTGAATGAGAGATATAGACTTTACGTGTTTTCCCCTTGTTCTCTGTCTTCATCCTCTTTTCTCTGTGTTCTTTTCTTTGAAAACTACAAAAAAATAAAAAATGATACTGACTTTTTTGGATGAATGCAAGGGTGATCATGGTGGAGAGAGGTATGGTGATGAGATGATGAAGTATTTATTTTTTCTTTTTACATGGGTAGCTCATCCCCTTGCTCTAAGATGACTTCCTTTGGGATTCCCAAGCCATTGTAATTCCTATAGGACCATCCTGTATGTTTACAAGGAATCTTGTAAAAACACCGAACCCTTGCAAACTGAGTTAAATGAGTGGAAAAATGAAGGGAATGATGGAATGATGGAGGATAATGAATGGAGAAATAAAAACATGAACTGTTTAGGTCCCTTCTGATCCTCTCTTGTTTATTTGATTCTTCTCCTACTGACCTCCAAACAATATTTTCGAAATTTTCTTTTCTCTTTTTTTCATTATTTTTTTGTTTTTTTTTTCTCTTTGTGAAGGCAACTAGTCTACCTCAAAGAGGTTTTCCTCCTAAATGCTTTCCCTGGGTGCCTCAAAAGAGGTTTTCACCCATAGATTTTTTTTATTTCTTTCTTCTTCTTCTTTTGACACCATTTTGCTGACTCAAGAAGTTTTCAACCCAACAGTGGGACTCAGGCCTCATGGTGGTTTTCACCTGAGTCTACCTTTCTTTTTCAATGACTTGATGAGGTAGAAGCTGAGACCTGCTCCACCACCATCACTATCTTGCTGATGCCATCAATGAATTCTTGCTTTGAAAATTCCTTCTTATAAAGCTTCAGTATATGCCCATTAACAAGTAAAGGAATAGCCTCTGCATCAATGGTTCTAATCTGCAGTAAACCATTATCATGACATTTCCCTACAATATAAGGTCCTAACCATCTAGTCCTTAACTTTCCCTTAAAATATTTGTATGTGGAATCATATAACAAAGCCATATCACCTTCTTGAAATTTCTTTTCCTTCATGTTATTTTCACACTATATCTTCCTCTGAATTTGAGTCACCTCTATGTGTAGGAGGGCCTACTTCTAAACTCATCTAACCCATCCAGCTGGAGCAATCTCTCTTTTTGTGCACTGGTGAGATCTAGATATAGCTGGGCTACCATCCTCAATGTATTGTACTCAAATTCAATGGACTGTAGGGCCTTATTCCAATAGACCAACTCCTAGGGAGTGAATCTAGTGGTGGTGTTCCAGGTGGTATTGTAGGCCCAAGTTTCCTCAAGTAACGTATCTTCCCAATCTTTTATGTTGTTGCTAACGAATTTGGTTAGGATGCCCTCCAATGCTCTCTTGGTCACCTCGAATTTCCCATTAGCTTGTGGGTGATAAGGATTGGATGTTCTATGCTTTATCTTTTGTTGTCTTAACAAGTCTTCAATCATGTGAGATGTAAACTGGTTGCCTTGATTACTGACTAGTTCTCTAGGGAACCCAAACTTGTAAAATACATTTTCCCTTCAGAAATTAGCCACTTTCTCTTTTGTTTTTGCCTTGATTGCCTTGGTTTCATCCCACTTGGTCAAATAGTCAGTTCGCACAATGATTTACTGCTTTTTCTTGGATGGTGGGTCAATAGGTCCAATGAAATCCATGCCCCACTTGTCAAATGGTTTGAAAGTCACTTGAAGTTGCAGAGGAATTTCATCCCTTGGAGTAGGCTTTCCCATCTTTTGGCATCGATCACACTGACTAGTATACCTTCTCACATCGTGATGAAGAGTGGGCCAATAATAACCAGCTTGTAACACCTTGAATGTTGCCCTCTTCGCTGCAAGGTGACCTCTACAAGGCCCATCATGACAGGTCAAAATGATTTCAAAGACTTCTTCCTCCCTGACACATCTTCTCAGAATTTGATCCCGGCCTAGTTTGAAGAGGTTTCCCCCAATCCAAGTGAATGGGGCACTCTTCCACACAATCTTGTTTTTATCTTTGGAGGACAAATTCGATGTGAACTATGCAGACACCAAATATTTTGCTATGTCATTAAACCATGGAGAGAGAACTGAAATGGAAAATGAGCGTTGATCTAGTAACTGATCATCAACCATTCCTTCCTCCCTTGCAGGAAAAGTTAATATGGATAAAAACATATGCAACAACATTTTCCTTTCCAGGCTTATCAAAAATAGTTAGATCAAATTGTTGTATTAAAAGTAACCATATAATAATCTGGGCATTCACATCAGGTTTATTCATCAGATATTTAATTGCAGCATGGTTAGTATGTACAAATGTTTGGTAACCTATATTGTAATGCATAAATTTGTTCAATCAATGCACAATATCTACGAGCTCCTTTTCAGTCACTGTGTAGTTCAGTTCAACATTTGACATATTCTTACTGATAAAATAAATGGCATAAGGTAGCTTGTCATCTAGCGGGCCTAAAGCTACTCCTATGGCTATGTGTGAGGCATCAACATGTATATGAAAAGGAAGGGCCCAATTCAGGCCTCAGAGAATAGGTGCAGTGGTCAACTTTTCCTTCAAGGTGTCTAGGACCTCTTAACAACATTTTGAACATACAAATTCAGTCTTTGGCCAACAACCCAAATAAAGTAGAAGCTAACTTGCTGAAGTATTTTATAAACCTCTGATAGTATCTATCTAAACCTAGAAAAATTCTGACATCTCTCTGATTTTATGGAGGTGGGACCCTTTGGATGACGACTATTTTTTTTTTTGGGTCCACCTGCAGTCCATGCTGGGATATTGAATGACCTAGAACAGTCCCTACAGTCATCAAGAACTCACATTATTTGGGATTAAGGGACATGTTCATTTCAATGCATTTGTTTATCACCTTACCTACGTTGGACAGGGCCTCATGGAAATCACACCCATAGGGTGTGAAATCATCCATAAATCTCTACTACATCATGGACTAGCTCAGCAAAGATACTCAGGACTGCTCTCTGGAAAGTGGCTGGGGTATTGTATAGGCAAGAAGGAAGGAACCTATAAGTGAAAGTACCCCAAGGACAAGTGAAGGTGGTTTTATCTTGGTCTTCCGAGCTGATCTAAATTTCATTGTACCTGTTGAACCCGTCTAGGAAAGAGGAAAAA
Source organism: Pinus taeda (assembly GCA_000404065.3). Lineage (NCBI taxonomy): Eukaryota > Viridiplantae > Streptophyta > Pinopsida > Pinales > Pinaceae > Pinus > Pinus taeda. Next base: position 139,775 of record APFE031643658.1, on the reverse strand, counting down.
AATTTCCCTTCTAGGCCATCTAGCACTTGTTCAATGAAAGATAGAGGGAAATGGTCCTTCTTTTTGGCTTTGTTTAATTCTCTGTAATCGACACAAATCCTACACTTCCCATTTTTCTTTGGAACAAACACCAAAGGAGAGACCCACTCACTATCCAAGATAGGGTAAATGAATCCCTCATCTAGCAGCTTTTGCAGTTCTTCTATGACTATATCCTTTAAAGATGTCTTCATTCACCTTTGTGATTATCGGACTGGTTTGCAACCTTCTTTGATATAAATTTCATGGGTATACATCGAGGGGTGCACTCCCTTCATTTCCTTGTAACTCCAAGCAAAGGCATCCAAATGTTCCTTTAGTATGTTGCACAACTTTTCTTCTTGGTGTACCGAAAGAGATGGGTTGATTTTCAAAGTTCTCTTACAGTAGAATTCTATGATTTTGACATGGGTAGGGTTTGAATAAGATAAGCATAGATAAATCTGATGGCTGTTCTGGGTTTCCTTTACTATGTACTTTGGAGTATGCATTCAACCAAATCATCTTCATCCGGTTTTCCTCCTCCCATGGTTGTTTCTAAGGTATAGAGTTCGGCTGAGTAGACTTCATCTTATTCCTCCTCTTCCAGCCATAAAGGTAAGTCATGTTCTAGAGATGGCTGAGTAGGAGGGTACATGAATATCTCCTTGGACATATGCCCATTTTTTATAGTCATATTTCCAACACTACAGCTAATGTAGGCATTACCAGTGGCTAACCAGGGCCTCCCAAGGATGAGAGGATAGACATTATGCTTGGTCTTAGGCTCGAGAACTAAGAAATATGTAGGTCACTCGCAAGATTCAATGGAGACCATCACATCCTCCACAATCCCCTCAAGGGTCATTATGGAATGTTTTGCAAGTTGCAAGACTATTGTGGTCTTTCTCAATGAACCCTAGAGATTGAGCTTGAGCATGGTGTCCTTAGTCATCACATTAATGGGATCCCCAATATCAATCAAAGTGTGTGGGACAATGGTTCCGTTGATGTGCACATCTACTACAGGGCTTGTAGGGTCCAAATACTTCAAGTAAATTACCTACCCTAGCATTAAGTCAGATAGTTGTCCAGTGACATTAATGGTAGGGGTGTGCCTTTTTCACCTCCTTGGATGTTTGAAGCACTTCTCCTTAATCAACTTGTTGTAAATAGGAACATCCTTTATGGCTTGGAGAAGTGGAATTTTGGCACATATATTTTTCAATTCACCCAGAAGTTCATTCTCTTCTCAGGTAGGATGGACTGAATGGGTTAATCTCTCAGGAAAGGGTGGTGGATATAATTTAGGCACGCTTTCCTCTCTTTCCTCCTCACTCTCCTTAGGTGGAGGTAGAGGTTGGTTGTCCAGGAGTAATCTCCCAGATCTCAATTTGATTTCCTGAATCTCCACAACATAAGAAGGATAGGATGTCTCTCCATTGTATACTTGTTGTGCCTGTCTATTGTTCGGGTTTGGATTTGGCTTGGCAGGAATTTGGGGTTGTTTAGGTGGAGCAGGGTGTAAAATCTTTGGTTGAGTAGATGGTGAAAGAAATAAAGCTGGAGCATTGCTTTAAGGAGTCCTTCACCCCTATGGTGGTGCATTCCACTGAGGCATTGGTAGAGCATATGGCTTAAATGACTAGTTGGTCAATTGGAAATGATATTGAGGTGCAATGGATGATGGAGGTGTATACTAGGAAGCATGAGTAGGAGGGCCCCAAGAGGGAATGGATGTGGTATGGTTGGGATTGTAATATGCATGGGAGACCCTTGCATGCCCTACTGGTATGGTCGAGGCCCATGAGGTCTCCTTTGATTTATGTAGCAAAGCTATTCAGTCACCCCTTTAGTTCCCTGATACACAAATTTTCGTCTAGGTAGAGAAGGGAACTTGTCTGTGGAGTGGTTTTCTTCACAGACAAATCATACTTTAATCGAAGTCAAGGAAAATTCATTCCTAGGGTGCCTCCTTGTGCATCTAGGGCAGAAAAGGGCTAAGGCTCTCTCTGCTTCCTCCTACTTTCTCTTGATATGTATAGTATCCATCTGTAGGGAAAAGGCTTTCAACATCTCACTCTTGAAATATTCCAACATATTTCCAATTTCAACCTTGATGGCTATATTGGAAGAGGATTAACTAGCCATTGGTTAACTACCCCTACCCTTTTCCCTAGCTTCCCTAGAATGGTTCCTAAAGTAGTATTGATATCTTCATAGGGTAGCTCGTAGATGTCCCCTTCTTCTAGCAGGTTTAGGGTATCCAAAAGATCTTCCCTTACCGCTCTAAGCAAGACTAGCTTCAATGACTCAGGATCAAGTGTCCACCTAGCTCTTTTGTAGCCAAGCTGAAATATTTCTTCATAGTCCTCTAGGGATTCATCATGCCCTAAGGTCATCCTAAAAGTTTCTTCTTTAGTGTATTTGGACCTGCAGTAGTCTCGATACTTATTGTTGAAGGATTCCTACATCTAATCCCAGGTTTTGATGTTATCCCTAGATACACCCATGAACTAGTGCAAAGCTTCATCCTTGAGAGTAGGTGGGAATAGTTTCACATTTTGCTCATCATTGGTGTAATCATAAGTTCTGCATATGACAACATACTCAAACAAGAAAGTGTCTAGATAATTTGAGGTTAGGCGATGGAAATGAGGAAGAGCATAGGGGATTATATTCTTCACCTTGGTATCCCCATTAGTTTCTATGATGGGAAAGGCACCCTCAATTCTCTCTCTATTTCCTCTTTAATTTCTATTTTTACCCATTGGGTCAGTTGGAATGGCTTCTTCTTCTTCTTCTCCCCTATAGGTTCTTCAAATATCTCTGGTTGTTCACCTAATGGTTTCTCCAATTCACAACCACTGAAGAAGAGGGAAGGTTGGTTGTTTGAAGCAGTGGGGGTATTTGATAGAAATTTCCATAAGTTATCCCTATTCCTATGAGGCATGAAAGAAGTGTTTTTGTTTTGTTTTGCGCTTTTTTAAAGCTTTGAGAATAATTGCAGAATTGAAATTACAAACTGAATGAAAACTGAATTCTAGAATGAAATCTTACTTGTAGAATGGAAAAGAAGCCAAAAATGCAGAATGGAAAAGAAAGCAAACTAAATTACTTTTGCATAAATGAAGCTAATAGCAGAATGTCAAAGATAAGAAATGGAAGAAAGAAAGCAAAAATCACATATTAGCTAGACACCTACTTGAAAACGTCACCAAAAAGTGATGAGCACCAATATTGCAATAAGAATGTTGTGAATCCTAGGGCTACCAACTTTACTTTATCAACCCGGGGTTCGTGCAAACTTGGAGGTGACAGTGGTGCATACACAAGTAAATTTAATGGATCTTCTCTTTTTCAATGCTAAGCTAGCAATAAACCACTAAGGTTTTTCAGGCTAGACTTCTATTGATTCATAAGAAGCTTGATTACCAATGAGGAAAAGAGAAATCTACACTAAAATCAATCTTGTTTACTGCAGTAAGGAAAAAGATTGAAATCAAATGCTTAAACACACCATTCTTCTAACTAACTACTAAGAGGGTTTGCTTCAAAAGAATAATAAGTTAACATGTATTAAATCCTACTTTCGTAGCTATGCAAAATCAAAACATCAAACATTCTATTGTTGTGCATGTAAATGAATAAAATAACTCTGCTTTCCTTTTCACCTTTTTTTGTGTGAATGTGTGAAAGCTAACTTATTTTGGTGATGTGGCAGGTGTCTTAGGGATGATGGAAAATGGTAAGAAGGCTTGGGGGACAAGTAGGGTCCTTTTTTAGCTTTGTAAAACTTTTTTGACAATTCTGCCTCAAAACAAGCCACTACAGGTCAACCTACGGGATGCCCTAATCCATTCTACAAGATGTCTTGAATTCCTACAGGATCCCATGTATTCCTACAAGATACAATTGAGAGAAAAAGAAGGGATGTTGAAGGTGATGGAAGACTTAGGGAAGGTGGTTGGTGGATGGAATGAAGCAAGGGAGTGCCTAGGACCACTTCAGAACTCAAAACCAGAGTTGGGAGATGGCTGGATTTGCTCAACAAGCTTGGAGAAGTATTCTTATGAAATGGTGAAATTAGTGAGGGTTTTAGTGAAACAAAGGAATGACCATGGATGGATGAAGTTGGGATGGGGTTTCTGATCATGAAATATCTATGTACTTTGAAACTCCTGCACTACATCAAACATTGACATTTATCCCTAAATCATGTAAATAAGAAGGATTTTGATTAACTAAGGAAAACAGAATTTCATGAGCTAGCTTCCTATTTCATTCATGGGAAAAACTTGTAGAATAATATGAAACCTTGATGAGATACAACTAAAGTCTCCAATGAATTCCTTAAATCTAAGAGGCTCATCTCCCAAACTTGAAATAAACTAGCTCTTTAACTATAACTTGCTTGACTACCTTTTGATCTCCATGACTTAGCTACTTGTACTCGGAATTAGTGTGATTGATGGAGAAATTTTCGAATGAGTGAGGAGTAAATGAGGAGGATCTACCTCCTACAATCTCTCCTCCTTGTCTCATTCAAGTTTCAACCCTTAATTAGCCAAAATTTCCATGATTTTCTCTCAAAAACCTACAATCAATGCACATTAGTGCACTAGGCATAATATCTCACTTTGACTCATCTCATTAAGCAAATTACAATCAAAATATGTAATAAATTGTGAGAAGAGTTTATTTAAATAATCTAGGAGGTGTATTAGGGTCCATATAGTTACATAATGATTAGGCTCATCAATTTCGATCCTTTTCTTCTCTCCCTCTTTCTAACTACATCTTCATGGATTTATATAGAGTTTTTCTTTAGTTTGATCTATGCTCCCTTGATTTATTCCATCTTAACCCATTTAACGAGATCCATCCACTTTGTTCCTTTTTCTTGCTTGATTCTTTCAAAATCATTACGTCGATCCTTGTTGGCTCGTGAGTGTCATCAGGGGGAAGACCCTGAGTTTGGGCACAGGAGGCCAACAATGGTCCAATGTAGTCTAGGACATCGCCAGCATTTTCACCTTACCCCAAAGGGCAAGGAGTCTAACCTGAGGCACGCCGTGACCAAAAAGAAGAAGGGTTCAGCATGGAGTCATGGAAGTATTAACTGGGTTGCATTCGATCAAATACATGAATACATTATATAGAACACAGAGGTAACATCATACTCATGATATCACATGAACTATAGATTACATGCAATTGTTAAGTCATTCAAAAAATATAAGATCCCTTATACACAAGGCCTTGATACATAATAAGCTACACCTGATCTTACTAGATCTTTTATATTAATCATAACAATTAACCATTACAACATCACCCAAATTCCACCATAAAAAACTACATGAAATACCGACCCCAGTTCCATGGGTACTGTGCAGCTTCACAGACCATGTCTTCTCAGCTCTTGCGACCTTCCCTCTATTAGCTACAACAAGGATCCTTTTCACCTTCCCTTAACCTTGCTGAATCTAACCCCACTCCTTTCCTAGTCTTCTCTTTTTATATCCCTTCTCTATTAGTTGGACTGCCAGTTCTTCCCCTCGACTACTTTTGCACCTTCCTACCCCCTCAGCTTCCTATGCCTTCCACTGACACCTTGCCGCGACTCTTGCACAACTTCTTGTTCCACCAACCAACCATTGTTGCCACCCATTTCCTTATCGTCCCTTGGTCAATCAAAATTGGTCAAAAGCTTTTCAAAATTTAAACGAAGGCCTGAACAGGTCTTGACCACAATTCCTTGACTCGTCCCTGAGTCAAGTCATTTCATCCTCTGTCAGTTCTGCTGATCCTGTTGGTGGTGGCTGTGCTATTGCCTATGTTGGTTCTATTGTCTACTATGTAGGTGCTTCTTCTGCTTTGATCATTGGTTGTGGGGTTGCATCTACTTCTGTTGTGCCTTCTTGCTCCTACAGTTCCCTTGTTCCAAACGAGGGCTCCAACTCTGGGACAGAGGCCATTGTCTGCTACCTAAACACTATGTAATTTTGAATGGTGGTGTCTCATTAGGTGAGAATTGCATTGGCAGCCTTAGTAAACACTTCGGATGAGTGCGATGTCACTTCAGTTGGTCGTTTTCTTTCAATGTCGCTCCATTGCTACCCGCTGGAGTCACACACCTCCTTCAGAAGTAACACCTGCATTCAGACCAGTGGCTGCATATCCTAGATGATCTTCTTCATCCTCGTAGATTCCGAGTCCACTACACTATCAACTTGAGCTAGGAGGGTGTCCATTTGATCGTTGATTTGCTGCAGCTGGATGGGGTATGTGCAGTCTTTCATGTTGGCAAACAGAGTCTATATTTTCTCTTGGGGGGGTTAGAACAAGTGGTTCTTGAGTGCCAGACTGCTAGACTAGTCATGGACCTTGTTCATCAGGATATATCTATCGGTGAGGGCATTGACTAAATCTTGCTTCTTGAATTCCATCTCCCTAACCTTCCCCTTGACCGTCCTTGCATAACTTTCCACTCGATCTGGTAATGTAGATCTCATTATCTCCAATTTCCTCTTCATCTTAGCATTACTAGCTACCAGACACGAGTATGCTGCCTAGATGTGGTCGCAGTAGCTGACCAGTGTGAAATTAGCCATGTGTATCGGTAATTCGTCATCCTCCTCGGTGATGGTCAACCATAGTGATCTAAATCACTATGTGACCTGTTCGACTTGGGCATGCAATCCAGCATTTTCTTAGTGTAGGTGATCACACTCGTCGGTCGCCATTTGCAGCTTCTTTTCTTATCATGCATTCTCCTAGGCCAGGTCCTTATGGATCCTTTCGGTTCTTTGTGCTACCTACTAAATAAATGAAAGCAGTTGGGTCGATGACTAGTGGTAGAGTGTCTCGACCTGCATTATGCTAGGGTCTGGGAATTGCTACTATAGGGGTAGGTCGTTGGCGATGGATTTGTTGGAATGGAAGGAGGGAGAATGGGCATTTTGTGATGGCAAGGTGAACTTTGAGTGGGTGTAATGATGCTGAGAATTAGGCAAACTGAGAGACTTATAAAGAACAGTGGCAAGTACAGCTCAACCCATCCCCCCTATAGAGTAGAATCCATGTTTCCCTATTTTAGTGGGTTTGACCCAAGCATCGGGAATGCGGTGAGTTATGTAGGTTGCATCCTGGTGATATGATCAGTGCCCTTTGTCTGCCCGGCTAACTAGACTTCTACTTCTGTCGTCATCCCTCACCTTCTAGGCCGAAGGGTTTATGATAAAGTCGCAGAGGCTGATGCAGTGTGTGGGGATGACTCCCATGACCGGTGTACTACGGTGGAGGTGGCGGTAGGGATCTCTTCATTGGTGGTGGTTGCGGGGATTGATTGCTCGACCTCCACACTGACATCAAAAATTGTAGCTAGCAGAGTAACTTTCGGTTTCTTGACAATTGGGGTTCGGGCGACTCGCTTTTTCTTGGGCTTGGGGACCATGGACTAAGAGGGGGCTTGTGCTAATCCTGCTGGGAGCTTCATGGCAAGTGACATCATGATTATAGTTGTAAACATGGTGGAGCCCTGAAATATGGTGGGGTAGTTTCTCTCACCTGACCTAAAGCTAGCGATTGTTCGTCAGATCTCGAACATCCTTTCCTCCATTTGGATCACCATTGGCTCGATTTCATCCTCGTTTAGCTACTTCTTACTGCTCTCGGTCCCATCTGTGCCTTGCCCCTGCAGAGTTAGTGCTCCAAAGATGTACTTGTGCTTGCCTTCTATTATCTCGCAAGCCACTCCCGACCATGAGCCCACTTCTCTGTGTAGCGCTTCCTCAGTTAGGACAAACCTCAGAGGTCTCACCTTAAACATATGAGGATGGGCACACCTTGGCCTCAAGTATGTATGCATATGGGAGGCACCAAAGCAAAGGTATTTTGAGAACTCATCTAATAGAGCCTTCAGTATCATCTCTGTCGACCTGACGATGGCCAGCATATGCTCATAGTAGTACCTGAAGGCTATCTCATTGATCTCCTTTGTGTTGGGGTCTCCTAATGCCTTCCAGGGGTCATACCAGAGAGCAATTGGTTGTCCCTAGAGGATGGGTGCCATTTGCCTCTCCTTCGGTGGCCTCCATTTCCACATTTCCAGTGACATCAACAGATCTCCAAACACGAACCCATTACCCCTTCTATATATGTCCTCACATGCCTCAAATAGCTCATTGAGAACATAGGCTAACCAGTTGAGAACCTCCCCTTGGCAGCAATGTTCCGCAACTAAGATTGCATCTAGGGTGCATTTGTTCATTGTGAAGTGCTGCATTATTTTGCTTGAAATGAGGTAACATGCAAATCTAATGTCATCCTTGTTGATCTTATCTAACTTCTCTCCTCTCCTACCCTACTCAGTCCCATATCTGGCATAAATTTTGTCTTCACTCTACTTCTTTCCCCACTTCATCCCTACTTGGAACGCGATGCTAACTGCATTTCCACACTCGACCAATCCTGTGAGTCAACTAATATCTTCCATGTGGATAGGGTGCTCCTTGTCCAGCCACAACGAACCTCCATGCATCTTACTCAATAGAAGCTTGGTACACTACATGACGACAAATTGAGTGTCAAACACAGGTAGGCTCCTCAAATGGAGGATTGTTGATCTCTTTAATCCCTTGAATTCTTCCCTAACGCTGGAGGAATTAGTGCCATACTCCTTCATGAAATCCTCAATGTAAACTTCTCTCTTCATTGTCAGGAATTGGAAATAGTCTGTGAGGTCATTGTCTATCAGATTTTCCTTGTCATACTTGCCATATAAATTTTTGACTACTTCAATTCATGCATCCAATGTGTCCTATGGAACTGATACAAGTCCTTTGGCCATCTCGTTTCTCCTATGATAAACTATCTTCACTAGAGGCTTCCTGCTTTTTTGTATCTGCTCCTGTTCTTCAGAGTGAACTTGTAGCTATTCTGTTGTTTGCAATTGGAATTCTAGAATTCCCTTCATTCCTATGTGACTTAAGTATCCATTCTTAACATGACATTCCCTAACTGACGAGGCCTTAATAACTAATTAATCCATCGATGTTCCCATGTGTTTTAGGTAGACTTTACCACCACCAACCAAATTGGATGTGACCAACCTAACATGGACTCGAAGGTACAAAGTGGGATGGATGGCATATTTAATTTGCCATGATGTGTTTATTTATTAACTAACTCTATGCTTAATGGGAAAATATATTGCGGCTCCTACCCTGATAGCTACTTATTTAGTTACTTAATCAAGAAATGACTACTGGTACAGTGGATGGGATGGGTATCTGTGTGGTCATAAATGTCGGAAAAAGTGCATGATTATGTGTATTTTGTTGATTAGGATTATGCATGTGGCCACTAACTCTACTAACTGGGTTTGCATGTGTATCCATTGATGCTACCCCCCTACTGACTCTGTTGATGGGGACTACATGTGTGCCCAATGACGCTACTTCTCCCCCCCAACCAAAAATGGGTTGTGGTAAGAGAAAACTTTTCCGCAACCTTGTTGATATCTGCCACCCATTATATATCTATATATATTATATATATATATATATAATAGATATATATATATATATATATATAATAAATATATAGATATATATATTATATATATATATATTAGTTGTAGAAGGGTTGTTGGCATGCACCATTCACCCATCCATGTAGTAAGACTCCATCCAGTTGTGCAAGCCTTAACACACCCAAATCTTAAATTCTTTTTACTACGAGTGGACCAAGCCAGTGCATCTACAATTTCTCTGGGAACTTCTCAAACTTGCTGTCATAAAGGAGCACTTGTTCCCCTACTCCAAATGACTTCCTCTTGATATACCTATAGTGCCAAGATTTATGCCTTCGCTGCTCCACTGACTGATGGAATTCTGTCGAAAATTGAGTTTCGTCAAGTTCCATCAGCTAGTTTAGTTGCTCCCTTAAGGAACTGTTGTTTGTCATTCTCATTGCCTCTGAGATGAACATGCTAGGTAGTATAAATTCTACTGGTACTACTGCTTCCCTTCCATATACAAGTTGAAATGGACTTTGCTTATGGAGTCTTTTTACTATTGTACTATATGCCCATGGGGTTGTGGGTATTCTTTCATCCCAGTCATCCTTATTGGCAAGTACAACTTTTGTGAGTCCTCTCTCCATTATCTTGTTAAACACTTCTATTGCACCATTGGCTTGTGGGTGGTACGGGTTTCTTTTGTTTTGTTTAACCATGAATGTCTTTAGCAGAGTCTCAATGGTATCGTTTAGGAAATGCATGCCTTGGTCACTTGTGAGGCTCCTCAGGTATCCGAACCATGAAATGATGTTCTCAAATATGAACCTTGCTATTGTTTCTGTTGTGTAGTCCTTTATGGGTGCCATCTCTGCCCACCTTATGAGGTGTAATGTTGTTGTTATGATGTACCTTGCTCGTGAATGCCTTGTTGGGGGAGAAATGGGTCCAATGAAGTCGAGGGCCCATTTATCAAATATTTTCACTGGGTGGATTAGATGTAGAGGCAACTCATCACGTCTCGACACTTTCCAACCCTTTGACAAATGTTGCATGTCCTAGAAAGTTCTTTAGAATCCTTATGGATAGTTGGCCACCACAGTCCTGAGTGAAGTATCTTTCTTGCGGTGGCCTTCCCTCCTACATGACCTCCTGCGACCCATGCATGGCACTCCCATAAGATATGATTCCTTTCATGTTGAAGGACACAACACCTCCGTATTTTATCTAAGCCCATCTTATAAAGGTGTCCTACAATCAGCTGATAATCTGCTTTCCTAATTACTAAGTGTCATCTCGGTGTTGTTGTGTATTCTGCTGGGCAGTGACCAGTTGTTAAGAATGAGGCAATTTGTTCCAGGTAGTCCAGAATTGCCTCTCCTCTGAATAAATCGGAATCGCACAACCGATCATCTACTGATCCTTCATTTTCCACTGTTTCCAACCCCGACAAGCAGTCTAGTCCCACATTGATTCTGTTGGGTTTTACCACTACTTCAAACATGAATTCCTAGAATAGTAACAACCATCGGCATATTCTCCCTTCTAGCACTATCTTGTTTACTAAAACCATTTTTGGGCTTCTCTTTCAGTTGTTTTGTAGTTTCTTTCAATAGTAGACAACTTTCTGCTAGCATAGTCCATTGGATGGTCCATGTTTTTCTCCGTTGGCTGTGCTAATACCACTTCCAGCGCTATTCCTAACACATCGATGTGCATATGGAAGATTTTGTTCCAATGAGGATACACCAATATAGTGGTTCTTACTAGTCTTTCTTTTAAGTTATTTAGGGTTATCTGGTAATCCACAGTCCAAATGAACTCTTTCACTTTCTTTAGTAATTTCTCCATTGAAGCTATGAAGGATGTGTAATTTATGATAAATCACCTATAGTACCCTGTATGCCCCAGATTTTCTCTTAGTTGTTTGATGTTGCATGGTGGTTCCATGTGGATAATTACCACAACCTTTGCAGGGTCTACAAAGGACTATGAAGATACATTTCTTGAGGTTTAAGGAGATTTACAATTATTTGCACCTTTTGAACATTATTCTCAATAGGCTATTGTGCTTTTTCAATATACTATATACTATTCTGTCATCCATGTAAACTTCAAGGAACTTATGAACATAATCTCTGAATGCATCTATGATGATTCTTGAGAATCCTGCTGGTGCATTCTTCAGTCCGAATGGCATGACATTGTAGGCATATGACCCCCACTACGTAGTGAATGTTGCTTTCCTCTTATTTTCTTTAGTTATTCTGACTTGGTGGTAACCTAAGAAACCATCAGTGAATGAATATGGTTTGTTCCCCACAACATTGTCTAGGACCTCATGGCTAAAGGGCATGGGAATCAGGTCATGCACGCATGCATTATTTAGGCTCCTGTAGTCGACACATACTCTTATTTTGGTTGCGTCCTTCTTGTTCTAAATAACCATCAGACTTATCCATTTAGCTTCATCGACTGGGAAAATGATTCTTGCCTCCAACATTTTGTCAATTTCCCTCTTAACTTTCTCTTTCACCCTTGGGTTTAATCTATATTGTCTATGTTTTACTGGTCGAGCATCCGGTCTCAAGACAATTTTCATCTCCCCGATGTTTCCTTTTATTCCCTTCAGTTCTGCCACTCAAGCCAGGAATAGGTCTTGATATTCATGCAATAGGTCAAAAACTTCCTTGGTGCCTTGTCCATCCCAATAGTCTCCCACTGATGCTATATTTGGCTTATCCTCTGACCCAACATTCTGCTTCCTCAGCTTCATTGGTAGTAGGTGAGCACCTTCCATTAGGAGGCTCTCCTAGATATCCCTCTCCCCTTCCATTTCCTCAAAAGCTATATGTCTCAATCCCTCCATCTCTTCATCGTCATCTGGTCCTACGTTTACCTTGTCACAAACTGCATGTCCTGGTGAATCGATCTCATGCAAATACTGCATAAAACTTTCGTCTAGACCTCCTTCAGCCAACGGCTTCGGTGTGAACAAAAATCCCTTTACTTCTAGAGTGGCCCTATCATTTGTGCCTCATTCCCTCTGAATGAGAAGTTGTTAACAAACTATGCCTCCATGACATCCTAGTATGTTGTCTACCAATGGAGCTCTTGTTGGACATACCATGTTCGGGGAACCGTTTCGAGGGTATGTATAAATGAATGTACCCACTAATCCTTTGGTGTTCCTCTGCTTTTCCAATTGATCATGCAATCCTTGATGTGCTCCTCGGGAATTGAATCCACCTTGTATTTTTCCTTATTCTATGGTTGATCCTCATCCCTAACAAACCTCTCCTTCATGGCTTGTTTGACACTCAGCTAGTCTTTTAGTTTATTGCAATGCATTCGCCACCATCTTGATGGAGTTTCCATGAGGCCAATACTTAGATAGGAGACCTTTGATCCTCTATTACTTCCTAATCTACTCTATCTAAGAAGGTGTCCATTGGTTCAAGGCCATGGTACCTCAGGTAGTCATCTATCTCCATTTCTCCCCAGTTTACTCGGCTTATCATTGCACATTGTCTAGTGGTCAATTCGTATCCCCCCTACTGCCATGCCTCCCATGTAGCTTCTGAGCTAGCGTCCAAGCTTTGGATAATTTGTTAGCTTACTGATCCTCCAGCTGTGGGGTTGATGTAGTCCTCCTTCTTCCCTACTGTGAGCACGTATAGTTGGTCTAACCATCCTGGTTCATCCTTGTCATCTGCTGGTTTTGTGAACCTAGGTCCTTGGTAGGGGTCTAATGGTTGGATCACCTTTAACTCGTCTGCTTCGAAATAAATAGTTCTTTCTTCATGTCTATGAACACATAGTTCTTGTATGCCCAATCAATCCCCAAGAGTGCTGGGTAAGGATCCTTATCCTCCATGATGTCAATCACCTCAAATTATGTGTGTGTCTTCACCCCCGCCACATAAACCTATACATTTTCCAATCTCCCAATTGGTAATATGCAGTGCTGATTTGCCATTCTTAGCTGAATTGGTGAGTATTGAGTTTAGACTTCCCCATTTTCTCCCAAGTTTTCCATGGTAGGATTTTTACATTTGATCCCAAGTCTATCATGGTGCCCCTTATCTGGAATCCTTCCACTTGCGCATTGATTCAGAACTCTTCTTCTCTTGTTCCATTTCACTCTTCTGGAAAACTTCTCTGGCAACCATGTGCTTGGTCGATATGCATCCTCTTCCTCCATGGATACCATAGCCTTTAGACCTTTTCTCAACTCCTTCAACATAACTTCATCCTCAACAATTTTCAAGAACAGTTTAAACCATTCTCCAATTAGCTGGGTGTGATCAGGCATGTGGTTTCATGGTCTTTTAGTATCCTTCTCCACAGTCATCTCTTTGAACAACTTAGCTACCTCTTGATAGTACTACTTTTGGCATTCAAATTGATACCCATTTTGTGGAAATGTCACTTTATGGATTGAAGGGGGGTCCTGTGTGTAGCGGTCCTCCCCTATCTTCTCCCACCCCCCAGTGACTATATTAATATTAGTTGTGAGGAGGCCATCATCAGTCCATGGTTCAGCATTCAAAAGTTGGCCCCTCTCTATCTCATGCTTTCTTCCCACTTCGTAATGAGTTCTAGATAGTCCTCCATTGCATGGGTATTAATTCGACATTGCGAGCACCAAGGTCTCCTCAACAGTGGGCATTATTCCAACCTTTCTTCTAGAGCATCCAATGGTCGGCACTGATCAGTATGATGTTTTATTGATGTGTAAAACTCATAGTAGGTATTATTGGGGATGTTTGAGTACTTTTACAAAATGGGGCACATCCATGGAAGATATCTATATGCTCTACAAACTTCACAAAAGTCCTGAGTATTCCTCCTTGGGAAAGGCCCTTGCACTCCCATCAGTGCAATTCCTGCAGTTGGTTGGGATCCTGATGACTCCACGACCCCACCTATATGATTAGTCCATCACAACCTCGGGCATTCTCTCACGACGTGCCCCTACACCATGCAGTGGGTACACCAAACATTAGGTCTGGCTGGATGCACTCGGTGAATATCTTTCAATTTCTTTGTCAAGGTTGCAATTTGGTTTTGCAAGCATAAAATTGATGGGTCTTGTAGGCTCGCCCCTCCCCTGTACTTATGTGGGTATCCCGCCATAGCTTCTATGTGTGATGCTTGTTCGAACACATCCTGGAGGGTTCCTATCTTCTGTTGTGTTAGTGGCATTCTAGTCAAAGGAAATAGTGCCTTAATGAACCAGTCCTGCTAGTGGTTTAGGTCTAGAGTGTAACTCAGCTTGGAAGTGGCATCCTTAAACCTTTTCATAAGCTCCCAAGCCATCTCTCCTTCCCTCTGCTTAATTTCCCAAAGTTCTGATAGCCCTTGTGATCTGTCAGTGCTACCTTGAACTCCTGCACAAATCCTTTCTTGATATCAGCTACTTTGGGGTTCTGATTCTACTTCACCCAATTTATAAACCAGTGCAGAGCCCTTTCCCTCAGTATGGTTTGTAATTCTACTACCCTTACATTGTTTGGAGTTTGGCAGGCCCTCCAACTAGATTCACAAAGATAATAGTGCTGCTCTACATCCTTGTTTCCTCTTCCCACAAATTTAGGATATCTAGTAAAAGATGTCACCATATTTATTTGGATAGGAGCTATCAGCACGAATCCTTTGCTCCCTAGCTATTCGGATCCCTGTAATCCTAAGTTACTGATGTTACTGGTTCTTGTGCCATTCCCAATGTTGAACTTGACTCGGTATTTCTCCCGTGCGCTATATACCCACACTGCCTTAGCTAAGCTAATAATAAATTCCTCCGAATATTGATAGAGTACCAGGGGAAGATCAGGGGAAACACTACCTACGTCTTGGGAGTATTGCTGCTGACTCTTAACAAATTCTTCCTCTTCACTACATAACCTCCTCATCACCTCGCTCGTTTCCTATTTGTTTCCTTCTTCATGCCCATGTGGCCTCTTCTCTTGTGATTTGTCTGTCACAACCTATACTTGCGATATGGCTTCCTCAACCTGTAGGGAAGGTCCATCCTCATTTCCTCAACTCCTCCATCTTTCTTGACCACTCTTGCTTTGCCCAGTACCTTCTTTTCTTTCCTCCTTGACTCAGGGTTTTCCCTTCACCGCTCCTACTTGGTGGGACCCCATCATTTTCTTCCCTAGAGTCTAAATCACTCTCACCTACCACTTATCTACTAACAGTGCCCTTCTCCACACCCTAACATCTCTTGCTTTTTTAAATTTTTGAACATACATCCTTCAATAGCATCTCTATCCCTCAGCCAACAACATTTCCCCCCTCTATGTCACCCCTTGGTACTAGTGATTTACACTGCCATCCTCGCAGCGGATGAGGACAACAGTACTTATTTCACCATAAACATCTTGATCCATGCCGAGACTTCCCTCATCAAATAACCTCTTAGTCGTGAGTTGAACACAACCTCTACTTTTGAAAAATACTAATAACTCCTCACGGTAAACTCAACTACGTATCCCTCCATTATAGTCCTTACCCAAAAGTTGACTGCTCTAGTCAAATCATTATCCAACTGTTGTAGCAGGGCAACATCCAATGGAGTCTAGCTTTGGCAAGTTGTCACCGACGCACTTGGCTAAGTTTGCGCCTTCAGCCTTCTTAACCAATTATACAGGTCCTTCGAGAACTTACACTAGAAAATTTCATACTGATCATTAGTGTTGTTAGCGTATAAAATTTCCTCGGTTACCTTGCTGATCGGTTGAATTTTACAGGTAGCCTACTCTGCTACAAATTGATCTACTCTATGGTTCCACCAATCCCTGATCTCTCTTTTAAATATCCTTGATACCATAGTCTAAACCAGTTCTCATACCTTTAGGTCTCAATAACGGAACCATTTATTGGCTCATGAGAGTCATCAAGAGGAAGACCTTGGGTTTGGGCATAGGAGGCCAACAATGGTTCGTTGTAGTCTAGGACAACATCGACATTTTCACCTTACCCCAAAGGGCAAGGAGTCTCACTCGAGGCATGCCGTGATCAAAAGGGAGTAGGGTTCAATATGGAGTCATGGAAGTATTAATGGGTTTGCATTCGATCAAATACATCAATATATCATATAAAACACAAAGGTAACAAAATACTCATCATATCACACGAACTACCAATTACATGCAATTGTTAAGTAATTCAAAAAATTAAAGATCCCTTATACACAGGGCCCTGATACATAATAAGCTTCAACTGATCTTAGCAGATCTTTTATATTAATCATAACAATTAACCATTACAACATCACTTGGCTTCTGCCATAAAAAACTACATGAAATACCTGACACAGTTCCATGGGTACTGTGCAAGTTCATGGAACATGTCTTCTCAGCTCCTACGATCTTCCCTCTGTTAGCCACAATAGGGATCCTTTTCACCTCCCCTTAACCTTGCCGAATCTAACCCTACTCCTTTCTTGTTCTTCTCCTTTTATATCCCTTCTCTATTACTTGGACTGCCAGTTCTTCCCCTCAGCTACTTCTTCACCTTCCTGCCCCATCGGCTACCTTTTCCTTCCACTACCACCTTGCCACAACTCTTGCGCAACTGCTTGTTCCGCCAACCGACCATTGCTACCACTCGTTTCCTTCTGGTCCCTTCGTCAGTCAAAATTGGCCAAAACATTTTCAAAATTTAAACAAATGCCCCAACATTTTGCAACCTTAGTGAGTCTCAATGTATAATGCTCTCTTTCTTTGGTCACCACTTTCTTCTTTTTGTTTGCACTCTCTCACCCGTTTACCATTTTTTTGCTACTTCTACTAGCCATATTTGTGGTTCTTTTCTCTCAAAATTGATCAAAATTTTCCACAAAATGAAGGACCCAAAAATTATGCATATTATAGGAGGGAATCAAGGCCTATGTAGCATGGAGTAACTTGTATTCCTATATGGAGGCTTGGACTTGGCTCATGAATTCCTAGGCTGTAATAGTGTTCATGTAGGGGGAGTGGATCTAGTTGAGTGCATAGGTTAGGAGAGAACAACAGAGTCCATAGGTGCTTATGGAAGAGAAGTGGGGAAACATTTTTTGTAGCTAAATCACCTTAGAGCCATTATTTCATACAACATCACCTTGGCTCTTAACATGTGTAAACTTGGAGTATAACACTCCATTTTTTTGTCCCTACATATAATTATTGTAGGCATCTTATAAGGGAATTGGCCCACATATATTGTAATTTGGCCCCCATTCTTTGTCATTCATATAGACGAAAATGAGAGTCCTTCAATCATTATTCACACTTGTATATCTTATAATAGAGATCTAGATGTAAGACTGCACTACTCTCTCTCTCTCTCTCTCTCTCTCTCTCTCTCTCTGGTTCTTGATTTCAATGTCTAGGATTAGGGACTCATCCCTTGGATTATTGGATATTATGTTTTTCATATGAAATACTAGGTTGTACTTAGTGAACAAGAGGAATTTTGAAGAGATGTCTTACTTTAGAGGACTCACTTGAGTGGTTCTCTCTTATTGGAGCTCCTTGGTTGAGTTAGAGCTTTTCTTGGTTTTCCCTAGATATAATTTTGAAGAGCTTGTGCATTATACAAGCCTTTTGAGAATACTATGACATGTACATAAAATTTTCCTTATGCATGTTAATAAATTTTTCAACTATAGAATACTTGTGTGAATTGTAAATTTGATTTTCAATCATTTCTCTCCATGGTTTGTGATTTCTAGGTATACATGTCTTTCTTATTTGACATAAGTTAAGGATGATTATGTTAAACAATTTAACATTACAATTGAAGAAGATAATGGGTGTTTTATTCTTATATATATTGTTGTTAATTATGGTTTTTAATATGATTTATAAATCATAAGGTTTCCTTAAATAGATAACACTTATCGTAACACTCTAGTGTCTTTTCTCTTTGATTGCAGATAAGTTTGGCCTGATTTCAAAGGATTAAATATTTCCCCTTTATATTACATTTTTAATTTTATTTCATAATATTCCCAAGGCTGAAAATTCACAAAGTTAATATCTAAGAACCCTTTAGAGATAAATAATGACATTATAAATCTTAATTCATGCAATTTGAACTAGAATTGGGTTCATAATAGATATTTTGAGAAGTATAACATAAGTTACATGTATTTTAGTTTCTAACTTCAAACCCCTCATGAGAGGTTCTTGTGGTGTGATTATTACTATATTTATGAGTCAAATTTTGGTAATACCATTACGATTATAAGTATAGTGGTCATGGTATTTTAGAATTGGGGTTTTAATAGTGATTCTAAGAATTATTAGATAAGTTATGTACCCAATTCAATTTGGGGCTTGAAATTCCACATTAGAATTATTCTGACACACTTTTGTCGTTACTTTTGAATGAGATTGTAGTAAGATGAGTTCCATGAAAACTAAAATACTAATGTAATTTATAAATTAGGGTCATAAAAACAAAACTAATCAATATTTAAAATGTTATGGTCATTTTAAAATGAAAGCATTGAAAGTATAGCCACACATAGTAGCTACATTGAAAAGTAACTTATTTATTCAAAGCACTTCATCCATACAAAATTTTACCATGGAAAATATATTTTACAAGATAATATAACATTCCTAGTATATAAAATACTTAAATTATTCAAAGAGGCTATCTTTAACCAATTTTAAAAACGTTACATAACTTAGATTGAGGGGCAATGTTCATATCTGGTAGCAATGTTCATATTTGGTAGTAGTTACTTGAATGTGAAAATATGTTGAACATTCAAGATGAAAAATATGTGGAAATTTTTTTAGACAAATGATGTTGTTTAGTGAAGAGGGGGTAAAGATAGTTTTAATAATTATTTTTTCATTTTAAAAATTCCTTATAAGACATATCTACATTTTATATAAATATTTTAATTTTGAAATTTTTGAAAATTACCATGTATAAATATATTTTGCATTTAAATTTTCAATTTGTAAATACATATGATGTGTATATTATAATTTGATTTATTTCCATGCATAATATTAATATTTAAAAGATTCTTTTCATAAGCGTTATAAATAAAATCAATTTTGGGGTTATTAGTCACCACATAATAATCATTAAGATCTATGACCAGATAAAACCTATTCTTATATCTACATTTTATATAAATATTTTAATTTTGAAATTTTTGAAAATTACCATGTATAAATATATTTTGCATTTAAATTTTCAATTTGTAAATACATATGATGTGTATATTATAACTTGATTTATTTCCATGCATAATATTAATATTTAAAAGATTCTTTTCATAAGCGTTAAAAATAAAATCAATTTTGGGGTTGTTAGTCACCACATAATAATCATTGAGATTTATGACCAGATAAAACCTATCGTGATTGCCTCCAAGAGCATCCCTGTTGAATCTAATGGTGTTAACTAATCCTTTGGGATTATTTTTGTACAATAGTAACTATTTGTTATTTTAATTTTTTCCGTTAATAAGTTACTGAGGCATAATTATATCGTACCCGCTTTACATATGTGTAAATTTATGCTTTCAGTTTCAATGAATCAATTTTCCATCATGGAGTTTACTCATGGGTTTGTCTACAGTGGTATCAGAGAAACATTTATATTATAAACTCTATGTCTATTGAGTTTTATTTTTCTAAGGAGGCATCATTTGAAGTTTGTGGAGGATATCTAAAGTTTGTGGCATTTGAAGGGCCAAGGTTGCATTCATTCAAGTTGAATTTGTAAATGGAGGAGGCCCACTTGCAATAGATATGAAGCATTAATGAAGGAGGTGTGTGTGGAGCTATAAAAAGGGCCTCTTTCACCTCTAATTACCTCACATTAATATGTCAATTCGGGAAAGTTTTGTTATTTCAAAGAGTGTCTCAGTCTGAGGCTATCATTTGCCAGAGTAATGCTTGTAGCACAGTGTTTGAAAATACAAGAGTAAACGGGTTCTTGTTTACAGCTAACTACTTCAAAAGATTAAACCACACATTCAAACAACTAAGAAATTTATCAGTCAAGGGTTCGGTAGTGATAACCCATCCCTTTGGAAACTGATGGAAAATAAAACCAGAGAACAGATCGTGGATCTGGGAGCCAGACAGTAGATGTCAATGCTCACTACGGCCTGAGATCGTTCTTCACACCAAAATAACAAATGACAAGAAATGAAACGGCAGATAAGTAATGGAAGAACAATTAAGAAATAGAACAACAGTCCTGAAATGGAATAGCAATTATGAAATAGAACAGCAAATCTGAAATGGAACAACAAACCTAAAATGGAACAACAAACCTGAAATGGAACAGTAGTTAAGAAATAGAAAAACAACTAATTCTAACAAGAAGTAACACCTTAGTCTGTAAGATCGAATGTAATAATCGTAATCCACAGGAATCAAACGACAATACTTCACTCTTAAAGACGGATTAAATAACACACCAAAATGGAACAACACTGGCTACTGATGAATTATAGAACAATTCTTAAAAACCATATATACACACAACCCACCTTAATAGTAATCTGATCAAGTTATCAATCTCAGTTAGAAAGAGTACGACTGCATTTCAAAATAGAACAACATTGTTTATAAATCCAACAATCGCAAAGAACATAACTCCCAAGATGAATTCCGTAATGTTAATGAACAAGTGCACAGCAGAAAGGCTCTGTAATGGAACAACAATAGTATTTTGTAAAGGCTAGCAGTATTATATCAACACCTAAAAGAACAGTGATATGATGCAGAGTCAATACAATAGTTCTGCGTTTAGAAACCTTTATAAATTAAACATAACAAAGCATCTGATGTAAACTTAAAAAACACATCAGATTATCAAATAATGTCGATAAGCAAACCACGCAAAAACCAAACGTAATGGTACAAGAGCAAGTGTCCTCCAGGGCCGGGCCCTTACCCTCCAGGGGTACACCGCTTGAAGTTATTCCAGACTCAAAGATGAAATAGTAACCAAGTTTGTATTAATGCATAAAGTGAAATTACAATAGATCAGTTCTTAACGAGACACGATGATCAAAGTTTTGATCTTAGAGGAAATTACATAGAACATCACAACATCTAACTCTCTTTCTCGAGCTAACAGTGCTACCCCTTTTATAAGGGTGAAGGTGGAGATATCTAAGTGCAGAAATAGATAAAACAACGATCCCTCAGGATCAAGGATCTTGAGGGATTTGCTAAATCATTAGTCCTCGGTCATTTCTTTTCTTTCCTGCACTGAGCCGATATCTCCACTTCCTTTCCAGGGCTGATTCACTTTGATTTGCTTTGGCTTGTTTGCATACGGTCTCCCATCAAAGGGACAGCAGTTAACCCGTCCTTGTCCTTTCCTTTGGAACGAAAAACTTCTCGTTTTTCCCTCTTCTTGCATAAGGAAATGACAATTGTCAGTGTTTTTGTCTTGCATATTAATTTCACATGTTTTATTACAATTGTTTATCATTTTCCTAGTTCATGATGCAAAATGTTTGTAAGTTCTGATGAAAAGACGCTGAAATAATTGTAAAAAACATACCTTCTTTAGTACTCCACACACCCCCCTGATTACCCTTTTTCATGCCCTCATGAAAACATTGTAGTTGACGTGTAAGGTAGTGAGTGAGTAGGCTGGAGATGGAATCTCATGTGAAGGCCCGCAACCATGATGCGTAACTAGGTATTCGAAGAAATGGCATGTCTGACCCTCAGGCATCTCATACAGGGATTGATATCCAGGTGCAGGGTGCCATATAATTGGACTCCGGAACCTATATCCTAACCAGGATGGCCCTACCCTCAAAATAATTTCGCCATAGAGGTGAAAGCGGTTGGCAGCTAATTTAAAATTCTCATACTTAAATGGTTCCATGAGTTGGATATTCGGATTAGAGATTTGATACCAAAATTTAGTTGCATCAATGGCAGGGTCTTTGATAGAGAAAAAGTATTATAATCACTGTCGAATGAGTTTCTCATGCATGGGTCCTAATGCTTCAATTACACCTGGAATCTTCATGAGGTTTCTATGTTTTCTCCACAACTGTATTGGATCCCTAGGCTCAGCTCTTATCCATAAATCTAATCCATTTTCTTGCCTTTAGAAAGCATTATAGGCTTTAAGCCATTTAATTTGATTAACCCCAAATGAAATAAATGCCTGTAATTGGATATCCCCAACAAAAGGGCCAGGGTTCAGCTCGGTCTCCTGTTCTAATACAAGGTTATGTAAATAAAACTCACATAGTAGTCTCTGAACTTTTACCCCGTAGTGCATACAACAGTTTATAAAATCATTGATGGTGTTAATTTGTATGGGAGCACCTAATTTAACAACCTTTATTTTCAATTGCAAATATCGTTCCATTAAAAGCAAGGCACAATTCTTAGCAGGGGCTCTACATGCTAGGACATCATTGTATAAAGAACATAAGGTATCCATCTGCTTGATAACTATATCTAACCTACGAGTTACCTTCGCGACTTTTTCTTCTTCCCTTCGCCACCCTTAAAAAGCCTGGCTTTCGGATAGATTGATGTTCCTAAGCTACTGTTGTAGCTCTTCATACTTTTCACGAGGGATTGTTTGCTCTCTAAGCTTTTCTGTTGCTTACTGAGCTTGCTTCAAACCCTTTCGTAGGGTTACCATGTTTGGATCTCTTTTCCATGCGGGAGTGGAGGTCGGGAGTTTCACCTGAACTTTCCTATTAAGTTGCTTTGAGTTCATGACTCTTATCACTCCCAAAGGTGGTGCCTCTATCTAAATTTCCTTATCGCGGGTCAACATCTCATCAATTTCTATCTTAACGTGGATATCAGTCCATTGTTGTTCCTTTTCAAATGGAACAATACTTTGTTCGTCAGCATCATTTGGAGCAACAACCTACTTTTCGATAGGGTTTTGAATAGTAGGATGGAGTCTGGTCCTCCGCCCCTTTGTCTTGAGGGGTTTTTCTGGAGTGGTTTCATTTTTCCTTCCCGAAGTCCTTTTTACCCTTTGCCTTGCTTTTAGAATCCTAATCTGCTGGTGGAGCTGAACTATTATATTCAGTAACCTCTGCTCTTCCTTTCACAATTCCCTAATTTCTACAATTTCCTTAGAAGGAATAACAGGTTGTTCACTGCAGCTTGGACTGTGACTAATTCCCTGATTTTCTCTTTGGGGTGTTTCTTCATTGCTCTGCTCTGGTTGTTTTGGGGCAAGAACCCTTACTAGTTCTGTTATTTTTTGGGCGACCTCTTTTTCTGCCCTTGTCTCCTCCGAAATTTCTTCTAGTGTCTTCTGGTTAGGAACAGATTGTTCCTGTTTAGCATCTCCTGTCATATTTTCATCATGATCAGGCAGATTCCCTTCTTCTGCTTCCTTTTCATGTGATTCTTCCAGTGCATTTTCCTCTTGAGGTTTCTCTTCGGCAAGGAGGTCTTATGGACTGGAAGGTTGGCCATATTCGCCCATATTGGCCAAAACTTTGGCCAATTCATCTTCTCCCAATGGGTCCTGCAATGGGCTACCTTCCTGCTGTTCCATTTCCTCCTCCTCCTCAGATTGTTTGGCTTCTTCTTCTTTTTCTCCTTCTTCTACAGATTGCTCGGCTTCTTCTTCTTTTTCTCCTTCTTCTTCAGATTGCTTGGCTTCTTTTTCTTTTTCTCCTTCCTCTTCTTCCTACATTCCTTTCTCATCGTCTTCCCCTTCTGGTCGTGGGGGTTGCTCATCTTCTATTTCTACCAGCTGGCTGGTGTTTTCTTGGGGCTTCTCTAGCCTCCCTCGTAGCCGTGCTAGCCAGACAGATTTCCTGCGTTTTTCTGGACGCTCGGGTGTGCTAGTGGCATGTTTACATTTTTGGGGATGGTGTGGTCAATCCTCCATTTATCATGGCAATTAGCTCTTCCCAGATGCTCTGCTGCTGGGTGAGGCTATGGCTGACTATTAACCAAATCAACCCATGATGACTAATAACTGACTCTACACGCTATGCCTTTTTTATGCTCCGTGCAATGCCATGAAGTATTGAATTAAAAAATGTAGGTAAATTTATAGAGCATTTTTTCTCTAGTACATCTAAGAGTTTAAGATGTCGTGGTCTTACCACGTCTTTTCTGCTTTCATAGGTGATGTAGATTTGAATGGTCTTCACCAATTCTGCCCACAGCTCTCCTAGTGTTGCTGGCAGAACTCCCTTTCCTCTAATTGTCAGGCTCTAGCCTTCGTCCTGGAAGATTTCTATAATCTTCTACAATCTCTCCTTCTTTAACGTCCATATAGGTCCAGCGGCTGGCAGTCCCGAGACTTTTGCAATTATGTCGTCTGTGACTGTTATACGTCTTCCCCTCACTGTGGAGTGATCCTCTTGCAAGTTCTGCAAGAATTCAATTACCACAGTCTCGTTAGGCTCCTGCAAGTGGTTGAGATAAGTCAGCCACCCTGCTCTTGCCAGGATTTCGTAGGCAGTAGGAGAGACTATTAACACCTGCGGTTCTCTCTGAATCGATCTTCCTCCCATGTTTATGGTTTCACTGTAAACTCTCAATGGAACAATAGCTGTTCACACTGTTAAAACATGGAGAGGCTGACAAATGCAAGACTTGCTCAAAATCTAATGCTGCAGAATATACAATTAAAATGGCTTATAAATAGCAAGTCATGCAGAAAAATAAAAAAAATAGTATACCGTGGAGCCATGCTATACCCCAGTACATAGCTTCCCGAATAGTAATCTCACACGTAATCCAAGGAATGATGAGGTTAACCTCCCCCCCCGCAATGTGATAGGTTGTCCCGACTGTCAAATAAAGGAGCAACGCCCGTTCTTAAACAGAGTCCTTAAGGAACAACGTATGGCAATATGCCATGTTTACAAAAGTGGAAAATTACCAAGATCAAGGCGTAGAGTTGGGTTTCTTAATACGTAAGAGACTGCGGTGATATGATGCGAGGCTGGGGATAAGACGTCTGCAGTGGATACAGAGTCTCATGCGGTCATTGTCAATTGTTCTGTCATGATTGGTGATAATATATATTCATGCGTTGTATGGTTTTGGGAAATAATATATAAGTGATTACTAAGGCATAAGAAACAGAAGGGTACTAATAACTACCTATTGGTGTAAATAATATGACTTCAATACCATTAACAGTGCTCTGTTGCCGACAGGTGTCCATAACCTTGGCAGAGTTGTTTATTTCACCCATGGAACCATGATCCTTTGTGTATTCTTAGGAAATGTTGTGTAATGTCAAAATGTAGGCCATTATGCTGGCTTGGTGACCAGTTAGCCATAATGCCATTCATGAGGAAGGAGCGAAAGTTGGGCAGGTCAGCTCGTGATGAGACCTCCTATTCTAAGGGTTCTTTATTTGATATACCTTTTCGACCATATCCCTGGTGTGGTGGCCATAGTGGCAATGCCACTTCGCTTTAGCCCTCATGATCATGGTAGGTTGGATCTTGATGAGACCCACTATCCTACATTTGACAACTTATAAGTCATTAAGACATCATTGTTTTCTCTTTTTTCTTTCTTTTTCATAAAGTACTTTCCCTATTTATACACAAAGGGTGGTTCAACACTCCTTAAGAGTAGGAATGGTGGAAGAAGTCTTAACATCTCAATAGGAAGATATAAACCCTTTTCTCTTATTCCTAAATAATAATCAAAGAGGATTAAAAGGAACCAACATGATAAAGAAAACTAATCAAAGTAGAATTAGTAGAACAATGACAACAAAAGATAATGAATAAGTGTATCCTTCCTTCTGTCCTCTTACCAATTCAGAGCAATTTCTTATAAAGATAGTGATTTATGATTCACTGATTTCAGTATGTTGTGATTTTGTATCCATTCCATAAGTGCATAGTTGTATTCTAAAAGACTTGAAAGAACAGGAACAATAAGCATCCTTAATTTAGAACAACAAAAAGAACAAGTTGTTTCAAAGGGAGAGCAAAAGAGTGCAAGTGGTGTTCCTTTTGGAAGAAGGAACAACAAAAGACCACAAATGTTGTTCCTTTGGAAAAGGAACAACAGAAAACACAAATGTCGTTCCTTTGAAAAAAGAATAACAAAGATGGAAAACGTTATTCCTTTAGAAAAGGAACAACAGAACACAAAGATGTTGTTCCTTTGGAAAAGGAACAACAAAAATCGAAAATGTTGTTCCTTTGGAAAAGGAACAGCAAAACACACCCATGCCGTTCCTTTGAAAAACGAACATCAGAAATCGAAAATGTTGTTCCTTTGGAAAAGGAACAGCAAAGCACACAAATGTCATTCCTTTGGAAAAGGAACAGCAAAGCACACAAATGTCGTTCCTTTGGAAAAGGAACAACAAAAATCTAAAATGTTGTTCCTTTGGAAAAGGGACAGCAAAAGACACAAATGCCATTCCTTTGGAAAAGGAACAGCAGAAATGTTGTTCCTTTGGAAAAGGGACAGTAAAACACACAAATGCCATTCCTTTGGAAAAGGAACAGAAAAAATGATGTTCCTTTGGAAAAGGAACAACAAAAACACACAAATGTCATTCCTTTGAAAAAGAAACAGTAGAAATCGAAAATGTTGTTCCTTTGGAAAAGGAACAGCGGAGCAAACAAATGTCGTTCCTTTGGAAAAGGAACAATAGAACTCGAAAATCTTGTTCCTCTAGAAAAGGAACGGCAAAGCACACAGATGTCGTTCCTTTGGAAAAGAAATAACATAAATAAAAAATGATGTTCCTTTGGAAAAGGAATAGTAGAACACACACATGCCATTCCTTTGGAAAATGAACAGCAAAAATCAAAAAGGTTTTTCCTTTGGAAAAGGAACAGCAAAACACACAAATGTCCTTCCTTTGGAAAAGGAACAGCAGAAATTGAAAATGTTGTTCCTTTGGAAAGGAACAACAGAAAAAAAAAAAAATGTTGCTCCTTTGGAAAAGGAACAACATAACATAGAAATAAAGAAAAAGAACAAAATTACAGCAAAATTACGGCTCATCCAAAGGGTGTTATTCTTTTGAAAAAGGAACATCCGGAAAAAAATGTTGTTCTTTTGAGAAAAGAAACAGAAAAAATAGTAACGAAAAAATGTTGATTCAAAAATATGTACAAAAATGATTCAACAAAAGAAAAGAACTTATGTACAAACTTTAAAAACAAATAAATTTCTGAATGAATTACAGGTGAGGAAGACTTCTCTTCCTCCCCCAAAATCTCCATATCAGAGTCTCATTGTAGCTGCTGGCAGAAGGACTCCCGAGTGAGTGGTTTGTGATCAAGATGAACTCGGTGGCCATTTGCCTTGAAGGCATATCCAGAACCGTCAATAGTGATTAGAGTAAGGGTACCATTGTCATGTACCTTCTAGATTTTGTATGGTCCCAACCAGTGAGTTTGGAGTTTCCCAGGGAAGTCTTGAAACTTGGAGTCGTACAAAAGAGCCCAGTCACCTTCTTGGAAGACTTTATTTTTAATGAGAGAATCATGCCATTTAGCTCGATGCTGCTGGATCAGGGCAGTGTTTTGAAGTGTAGAGAGCCTAATTTCATCCAGCTCATTGATCTGCTGTAATCGATTAATCTGTGCCTCGGTTAGATCTAAGCCAACTTCATGTGTTGTTCGTAATGTTTGGATTTCAAGTTCTATGGGGAAAATGGGTTGTTTTCCAAACACTAATTGATAAGGCGAGTAAGCAGTGATGCTTCTCCATGTTGTTCTGTAAGCCCACAGTGCTTCAGGTAGTCTGGCAGCCCAATCACATCTATGTGACGCAATGGTTTTCGTTAGGATTGCTTCTATTATTTTATTGTTTCTTTCTACCTGCCCATTTCCCTATGGGTGGTATGGAGTAGTGATTTATGTTGGACATGATAGTTGTTGAGTGTTGCAGCTATTCTGTTCCCAGCAAACTGTGGTCCACCATCTATAATTATCTCTCTTGGAAGGCCATAACATACAAATAGATGGAACAGGAACTGTATGATAGAGTCCTCTGTAGCTATTGGCAATGCCTCTGCTTCCACCCACTTGGTGACATATTCTGTTGCCACCAAAATATATGTTTTCTTGTTTGATGATGGTTAATTGGTCCAACAAAATCAAGAGCCCATCACTCGAATGGTTTGATGACTAGTTGTGGTTTCAGAGGCATCTCATCAGACGTACCAGGGCATCCTACTCTCTAGCAACTATCACAGGCTTGGACGAATTTCTTTGCATCTTTGAAAATCATGGGCCAATAATACCTTGTTTGCAGCACTTTATGTCCAGTTTTGCGATCGGCGAAATTTCTACCACATGGTCCGTCATGACAGGCTTTCAAAATGTCAAATATTTCATCTTCTGGAATGCATCTCCTGATATGCATGTTTGCCGCTGTGTGGAACAAATAGCCCCTAATCCAAGAAAATCGAGTACTCTGATGAACAATCTGTTTCCGCTCAGTAGGGGTTAGATGCTTTGGTAGTTTACCTACTGCTAGTTAATTGGCAACATCAGCATACCAGGGTGTTTGAACAGCCATAGAAAATAGATGCTCATCTGGAAATTGATCTTCAACTGTTGCTGCATCAATTGGCTTTGGCATTCTTGAGAGAAAATCAGCTACAGGATTTTCTTCTCCAGGTCTATCCTTGATTGTAATATCAAATTCATGTAATAAAATCAGCCATCTAGTTATTCTGCCATTTGTGATAGGCTTGTTTGCTAAATATTTTATGGTAGAATGATTTGTGTACAAGATAACATGATATCGAGTAATGTAATGTCTGAACTTATTGACAGCATGTATTACAACTAGAAATTCTTTTTTCAGTAACAGTGTAGTCTAATTCAACAGGGGATAAATTTTTGCTGATGTAATAAATTACATATGGTTTTTTATCCTCTTCCTACCCAAGGACTGCTCCAATGGCTGTATCTGAGGCATCAGATGATATCTGGAATGGAAAATCCCAATTTGGTCCTCGAAGTACTGGGGCTATGGATACGAGCTTCTTCAGATCCGATATCTGGAATGGAAAATCCCAATTTGGTGCTCGAAGGACTGGGGCTATGGATACGAGCTTCTTTAGATCCTTGAAAGCACATTCACATTTTTTTGTCCAAAGAAAATCAATGTCACCAATTAGTGCATACAAAGGTGCAACGATATGCGAATAATGTTCTATAAATCTCCTGTAATAACCAGAAAATCCAAGAAAACTGCGTACCTCTGTTTGAGTGGTAGGAGTGGGAATAAGCAAAAGTATTTGGATTTTGGCTGGGTCTACCTGAAGGCCAGCTACTGAAATATAGTGTCCTAGGATAATTCCTTCCGTCATCATCATATAATATTTTTCATGGATTAAACAAAGCCTGGTAGCAATGCAGCATTGTAGGACTTTTTCTAGTGTATCCAGTGTTGGATCGAAATCATCTCCATAGGTGTAAAGTCATCCATGTATACTTCAAGTCATTCATTTATTAAGTCTGCAAAAATGCTAAGGATAGCCCTTTGGAATGTGGCAGGAGCATTGCATAAGCCAAAAGGCAAAACTCGATAGGCAAATGTTCCACAAGGACAAGTAAAAGTAGTTTTGTCTTCGTCTTCAGTGGCAATCTGAATCTGATTGTATCTACTGAAGCCATCCAGGAAAGAAAAGAATTTCTTTCCCGCCAATGTGTCTAATACTTGGTCGATGAATGGGAGAGGGAAGTGGTCTTTTTGTGTTGCTTTGTTTAGATCCCTGTAGTCCACACAGATTCTCCATTTCCCATTCTTTTTTGGTACCACCACAAACAAAGAGACCGATTTACTATCAGAGATAGGGTAGATAAAATTTACATCTAAAAGTTTTTGAAGTTCAGCTTTTACCACATCTTTTAGATGAGGATTTAGTCTCCTCTGAGGTTGTCGAACAGGTCTCGCATCTTTTTCTATGTAAATGTGGTGTGTACATAACTGGGGGTCAATTCCTTTCATATCAGGGTAGTCCCATGCAAATGCTTCTTTATATTTCCTTAACACATGGATGAGCTTCATTTATTGTTCGGATGTGAGGTTGGCATTAATGTTTAAGGTTTTTCCCAGTTCAATTTCCACAATTTTACTATTTGCAATAGAGGTAACATGTATTGTATGATCATGTGTATCTTTAAGAGGATCTTCTTCTAATTCACTATCAAATGCTGCTTTTATCATGTGACATTGTGTGCGGGATATGAGTCCAGTTTGACTAATGAAATTATTAATGGCATCGTCTTCTGTTTGGTCTTTGAAATCAAGTGCCTCTTGTATAGTTAATGGAGATCTAATGTTATCAATAAGGTATGATATAGGGTGCTTATTATTTTTGCCTTTTACGACACTTGGCTACACTGGAGGATATAGAACTAAGTTCTTGATATCTGCTCCTCTAATTATGATCATATTTCCTTGCTGATAGCCAATATAAACATCGGCAGTGGCAAGCCAAGGTATACCTAAAATCAATGGATGTCCATTAAGTCAGGTTTTGGGATTTATTAGAAAATCGGTTGGATATTCCCAGGAGTCAACAGAGACCATGACATCATGTAGTGTGCCCCCTGGCCTAACCACAGATCGGTTAGCCAATTCTAGCAAGGTAGAGGTGGGTTCTATGGATGTAATGCCTAGCTTTTGGTAAGTAGTGGTGGTTAAGATATTGATTGCAGCTCCTAGATCAACTAAGGCATTGGAAAGGGTCTGACCATAAATTTGGATAGTTACTATTGGATTTCCTGGGTCTTCGTATTTAATGGGTGTTTCATTTCCTAATAATAAGTTAGATAGAGTGCCAACTACTTGGACTCTTGGATTATTTGTTATATTCCTCCTTGGTTTCTTTATGCACAATTCTTTGATAGTTTTTGCATATATCAGGATGTCTTGAATGGCTTGGAGGAATGGAATTTTTATGTGCAAATTTTGTAATTCTCCCAGAATGTCAAAATCAGGATATTGTATAGGTCGAGGTATGACTAATTGTTCTAGGAACGGGGGAGAGGATGTGGTTGCTTGATTATGAGTTTGTTGTTTATTCACATCCTCTTCTTGTGACAGATGTGTTACACTGAATTTTGTCACCATGACTATCTGCAGTTAATATGGCTCCATCAATAGTCATATTATCCTCCTTGTCAAGCCTCATACCTCTACTCTTCATGTCAAACTTCAAAAAGAGAGAAATTCAGTTAAAAACATGTTTATCTCTGGGTACGCAGGTTCTCTCTACCTTGCCTGCGTGTACGCACTCCAAACACACTGTACCTGCGTACTTGTACGCTCTGTAAGCTAAAGGATAGGTGCGTACCGCTGTAAAGGTCAAAAGGCGCGAGTTTCATCTTTAAAAAGTTACTTGTGGTCACTTCTAGAGCCTTCTAGAAGAGTATTTGACGTGTATTGAGCGCCTCCAGATGGTTCATGCACTCCTATGATAAAGGAACTTATCCCATCAAGAGAGGAGCTACCCCATCCAAAAGAGGGAGTATCCCATGGATGTTGGAACTGAATAACTTCCTCTCGAATACTATAAATACAGGCATTGGGCCAGAGGAAAAAAGGTTGAAAGCTGAACATTCTAAAGGGTAAATGCTGCTGGAATTAGGACTTCCATTGTTGACTTGTGAGGAGAGATCACTATCCTTCCTTGTTGCCATATTGGGAGTGGGTGAGCTTGTCAAAGTAGAGGAAATCTCTTGTCGAACCCTGGGAGGAGCTTGCACAACACCAAGGCTCAGGTTGTAATGGTTCCTTTTTTGTTTCCTTAATACAAATAAGTCCATTCTTCTCAATGATTTGTCGTTAATGAATTATTTCATGTACTCCTTGGTCTATGTGATGAATATGCTTTGTTTTATGAAATATTCAGGTGTTATGTAATCGTTTTCTTTGTTAGTGTATACAGGTCTTAAAGTGAAAGAGGAGCTCATTTGGATCAGCAAGGCTAGACTGCTACAACAAGCGTTGGACCCAAGGTAAGATCGGAAAACACTTGGTTCTCATAGAATGATGTATGTTTAGAGAAGGATTGCTCTTGTTTGGTTTGTTTGTCACTAGAGAGTCTTAGACTCCTAGGGAGGTTAGCTTTGTCCGCAAAAATAACTCTTTCCGCATGACAGTATCTCTGGTCATTACATTAATGGCAGCCCCTAGATCAATTAGAGTGTGGGGTATGATGGTGCCATTGATGTGGACATCTACTACGGGACTTCCAGGATCTAAGTACTTTGGGCAGATGACTTGTCCTAGCATAAGGACAGACAATTGTCCTATGACATTGATAGTTGAAGCATATTTCTTCCGTCTACTTGGATGTTTGAAACACTTCTCCTTAACCATCTTGTTATAGATCGGCACATCCTTGATAGCTTGGAGAAGGGGTATCTTTACACACAACTGCTTGAGCTCTCCCGGAAGCTCATCTTCTTCTGGGTTGGGTTGGATGGGAGCTATGAGTCTTTCTGGAAAGGGTGGAATAGGCTTTGGTCCACTTTCCTGATGGTCTTCCTCATCCTCTGGGGGAGGAGGTTGGCGATCTGGAAGG